>CAVNYN010222760.1:38709-69850 GCA_963692815.1 Nyctanthes arbor-tristis
CCCCCCCCCCCCCCCCCCCCCCCCCCCCCCCCCCCCCCCCCCCCCCCCCCCCCCCCCCCCCCCCCTGAAGACTCGGGGTGTGCGTCAAACAATCTTAGACTAAAGAGTCATCGACTATTGCTAATTTACCATGAAATATCAAACACTATAATTAAACACAGATGCATAATCTAAAAATTCAACTCTTTCCTGGAACATCAAACGCTTTCTTGCATCAGTAACAATTACATATTAGCGTCCAACGAATCAAAAGATAGGATTATCCAACTTAAATAACAATAACAATACACGTAACCAGAACAATGACCAGAGAATCGGTTTTTACCCCACCTACATAAAGTTCGTTTCTGCTCCAGTCATTTATTACTAGTCAGGACTGAGGACTTCAGTCTGCAGAAAGGCTTAAAGATGCTTGCGAAATGTCTAGCGTCTTTCCATTAGATGCATTGAATAACAAGATCCTTAGTGAACCCAAGACCAAGAAACCAGAACAGATGGTTCACCACCATGGCAAAATTGGCACCAATTAAATTTTCAATAAGAAAAAGAAGGCCTTCCTAAATAAATTAATAGATAAGGCTCGTTTCTTGTTTAAGTGTAATGTTCCTAAAGAGATTGCTAACTGTCCTATCATCTGCTATACTATTGAAACAATATTATAGAATTGATTCCAAGTGATTCGCAAGGGCAACATATCCGGATACTATCCAAATTTGTTTGGCCATTAAATACTAAAATGTGATTTTTCATCAGAATAGTAAAAGTACCTTAATATACATTTTTCCAAGCCAAAAAGTTTTACAAAATTACAATTTTTGGGAGGCGTAATGATTTATTTTAAGCTACCGATGTATGGCTATCATTGATAAATATATGGAGTTCTTTTTAATTAATTTGTTGATTTTTAATATAAGCCTTCTAAAACTATCAAAAGGACGTGTTTTAAAAAAAAAAGGTCCAATTTATACAAAGCAAATAAAAATAAAAATGCATAATAAATGACTATATCCACACCTTCAATAGCCTCACGAGGAGTCTTGAATCCAAGTCCAATGCTTTTCCAATAACGGTTGCCTCCCTTTCCTGGCCTCTTTCCCTTCCCTGACTTGTTCGAGCTGCAAAAACCGCCATTTTACTCTCATAACATACGTAAAAACTTCTCGACCATATAGTCTAAAACCGTAATCCTTAGTGCATTTTATAAAAATTTCCACCTACCAAAGGAAGACATTAGGCTGCTTCAAGAACGCCTTCTCAGTCTGCAAATCAACTATCAAATCAGCGCCATCGAAATCATCAACACTTACAGCATGGAAATGCACATAAGCCAAAATGGTAAGAGAGATTCACCTGTTCCGCCATGGTTGAGGTGTAAAGAGTACTGACAAAGCTGGGGGAAATCTCCGCAGAGTGAAAACCTAACGTGCAGCAGCAGACCAAAGAAAAGGAAGAGAAGTGACCTATATAGGGTTTGATAATTGATATGTAGAGATGAACCCTAAAGCTGATACAGTGATATCGAATTTTGGGCCCTTGCTTTAGTTAATAGGGCCGTGATCCAGGCCGTAGCTTAATCGACGGCCCGTGAAGAAATATTTCATGAGAAATCTATTATCTATTATTATTAGGTAATTTACACTTGATGTCTCTAACCGTTCAACGTTTAATCGATCGTGTTCCAAACATTTATTTTTGGTCTCATAGGTTCCTAAATTTTAAAGAAATCTCTCCTCAAGAGACCAAAAATTAAGGTTGGACACACGATTATTTAAAAATTGGGTATCTCAAGTCAAGTGTAAATTACTTATTTTACTACATTTATTTTTGCACTACAAACATTTACATATGAGAATCAAACGAGCCTTCATTATAATTTCTCATTATAATTCGTTCTAAATAATGAGAATCTAACAACCACTGTGTGTTTTATAATGTCAATGTAGTCACTCTTTTTCCATTAAACTGGTTTGTATTACTTTTCACTTGAATTCTTGTGGAATTTGTCACTATGATGGTGATATAATATATCCCTATTTATCAGCATCAAATCAAATTCATCAAAGAGTAATGCTATTCATCTAGACTGGACCAATAGCTAGTCTAGTTGACAACACTATATTGGTAAATGAGTGGAGATGTATATTAATTTATTCAAAGGCCAATAAAGATCTAGTCTACATAAATAGCATTATTCTTTGTTAAAGCTTAAAATCTATATTGAATTAATAATTTGAGAAGGCAACACTTTCATGCAATTAGATGGCTAAAGCAATAATTGAGTACCTTTGAAAAGATAAACTCTATAATAGATTAAACTTATCAATGACCAAAATATGATGGGGTGAAATTTACGAAAAAAAAACACATGTGAAACAGAACATGTGAAATTAATAATTTAGATATATGTGTACCACATGAAACACAAAACATACTTATGCAACATTGCATCATTTGGTATGCATGATTCAAAAAAAAAAAAAAGAAAAAGGAAGTTGTTTTTGGAACTGCTAAAGACAAATGAAACTATAGAATTCATGGAGCGTCATATATGGAACAAAAAAGAGATAACAAGCCAATGGATTATGATATGATCCATAATAAATATTAGTATTTAAGCAAGTATGGGTGAAAAGAAAATAAATAAAACAATGGTAAAGAATATTGATACAACTACTATAATACTATTTACTTCATTATAAGTGCAAGTTTCAAATTGGGTTTTTTACACCTAGGGTCCCCAACCTTTCACATTTTTACGGATTATATCCCCAACCTTTGTTTTTTCTTTGGTACGCCCCCAACCTTTAAAGAAATCCCCTATTTCGTCCTTGGTGATAGAAACAGTCAAATTCCACCGTTAAGGCTAGGGGCATTTTCGATAATATATAAAAATTTGATATTTTAATGCAAAAAAATAAAAACAAAAAGGAAAAAAAGAAAAAAGTGGAGGCCCCCTTCTGCAATTTCCGGCAACCAAAGGGCTTCCGGAAATGCCAGTCGTGCTTGCTGCCGAAATGGCAGAAAGCACGGGGGAGACTGCCGGAAATGGCAGCAAAAGGGGGAATCTTCCCCCTCTTTCTTACTATCAGAATGGCATGGGAGCATGTATGGGGGAAGACTCTCCCCTTTGCTGGCCTTTTTCGCTGCCAAAAACAACAAGGGAGAGAGCACAGCTGGAATGGCTACAAGCACAGGGAAGAAGTCTCTCCCCCTATTCTTGCTGCCATTTTCGTCAGCCCTTTGGCTGTCGGAAATGGCAGAAGAGGGTCCCTCCCTACTTTCCTTTTTTTTTAATTGTTTTACATTAAAATTTTGTATATTACTGAAAATGCCTTGACCTTAACGGTGAAATTTGACAGTTTTTGTCACCAAAGACGAAATAGGAGAGTTCTTTAAAGGTTCGGGGCGTACAAAAGGAAAAATAAAGGAAAGGTTAGGGACGCTAGATATAAAAAATCCTTTCAAATCTTTGCTTCAAGAACATTAGAGTTGCAACATCAAGAGTAAAAAAATTTTCCATTGAGTATCTACAGTTAAAAAAATCATTTATTGCACAATAAATAATCAATAATAAGTGTTTGTTCAAAAAAAAAATAATAATCAATAAGTGTAAGAGGGTGTCCTCAACATGGAATTTGGTGAATTTTAGAAATCTATACAATTTCAAGTGTCCCTAATTTAGAATTATGTGTATTCTATAGAAATCAGATGTTCTCAATTCAAAATTATATAGATTCTATAGAATTAATGTGTCCTCAATTACCTATGGAATCTGATAGATTTCATTAAATGGTGGATTTCAATTCTATAAATTATAATGGATAGTGATTACTTGACTGACACCTACAAAAGTCTTTGCGGGCATACAAACAAAGATGACAACCTAAACCCTCTTTATATATATATATATATATATATATTACCTCAAATATGAAAGTAATTAGTGCTCTCCTCTTCAATCATTTTCCATTTGGCCGAATTCAAAAATTTCTAACAATATAAAAGATCCTTACAAATATATATATATACATATGTTAATTGATATTTCAATACAATTTACAGTATATATGAATGTTAATTAAAGAAAAAATATTCTAACCCAATATTTCAAGTTCTCTCTTCATTGATATTAAAACAAAAGTGTAATAATACTCTTATCCATCTTCTCTAGCCATCAAAGAATTAGCACCCAAAAGAATCACTTATAATGGGTAACTATAGGAAAATGAAACTTTTTAAGAGGTGAATAATTGGATGAAGATTCTATGAACAAGCCTAGAGCCAAATCAGAGAAATTATCACTCACACATGACGCTAAACTTTTTTTCTGTAATTAAAAAAAATGTTGGAATAAAAACAACACATACATGAGTCTGTGAACGAAGTTTCAAGAAAAAAGGAAAATGGAACCCAAAAAATACATCACTCACTTGAAAAAGAAGAACGCCTAGATGGATCAGTTGGGAAATGTCAAAAAAAGGGTGCTCAAGGAATGGCAGAAATTGGCGATTTCTTGTCTTTTAGATGACCAAGATGGAAACCCTTTCTTTTTCTTCTTTTCGATAAAGGGGTAGTGGACTGGATTACTCTACATCGGAGAGCTTTTTCCATGAAGAAGAAAAATATTAAAGAAAAAAGTAGCTATATTGACATGAATTTTAATCACCACTGTAGTGGACAATGTAAAACTACGCACAGAATCTTGTCAATCACATGGCAAGTTTTAAGTACATGATTAGTCATGTATTTTATGGAGTCTATTAGACACCAATTAGGAATGGCAACCAGGGGGGTTTAGGGAAGGTATGCCTTCCGCCGCCCCCGTCCGTTAAGGAAATCCACGCCCCGTACCTAATTGAATCACGTATGGGGCGGAGGGAGGTTCGGGGCAGGTACGAAAAAATTATCCGTTACTCGTTCCGTTAAGGGAAAAATCCTTAAAAAAAAAAAAGAACGGTATGGCACGGCGGTAGAGGCTTTGGGATTGGGTAAACTAGTGAAGACTTAAAGTTGAAGTGTTCAAGTTGGACAGAGACAGAGACAAGAGGAGGGGAGTTGATTTAGGGATAGGGTTTAGTTTGTCTTTGATTAGTTTTTTTTTTATTGTAAGAAAACTCACATTTTGAATGAATTAATTATTAAGGTTAGTAAACAATTTAATAAAAAGGATACTAATCGGGATGGTTAAGGTTTATTGTTTCTATCTTGGGTATTTGAGATCAAACCCTCACCAACTCACTACTTAAGTTTAAATTTTTTCCCAAAAAATAAAAATAAAAATTAAATCAGGCATTGTGCCAGTACCCGATCCTGACACGATAAGTCTTCAGGGCGAAATCCTTCACCCCGTTCCCACACCAATACTTAACAACCGCTCTGTTCAGGGCGGATACATGCGGGTATCAGGTAAAATCCATCAAACACTATTTGGACTTCATAGAAGGACTACATGATTAGCTCTAAGAGTATCTCCAATGCATAATTTTTACACTTCATGGAAAGAGAAACAAAAAAAGTAAAAATAAAAAAGTAATCGATGTCCCATATTTCCTATTTTTGTTTTAATTTCTAATTTTTTTAATCAATTTTCACTCCATTTAACATCTTTTTTTCATCAATTTTTTCATTATTATCATTCCTAACATCTTTATACACTCTCACATCCATCTTTGCATCTTTCACTACTATTTTATCATTATTTTTTTAATTTCTCTCTTCTTTTTCACCTTTCCCACCGTCTTTTCCTACATTTATTCCGTTCCTAGATTTCAATTAAAATAATTTTCTCTCTATCTTTCTCTTCCTGCCCATATCTACAATCCACATCCCATTAGAGATGATGTTGTTATACCTCTTACTAAGAAAAATAAGGCTGAGTTCTCTTTGCTGTTTTTAGACTAGTTTCTTGTTTTCATTTTTCTAAACTAGTAAAAATGTATTCTCTTCTATATTTTCAAAAATAAAATTCAGAAAATAATTTCAAAATTTGGAAAGAAAATTAAAAATGATTTTTTCTTTCTTGTTTTTTATGTTTTCTATGGGGTTAATTTCGCAAATCGTCCACAACCTTTGGGTTAAGAACCGGTTTCGTCCCCAACATTTTTTAAGACACCCCACAGCCCCCAACCTTTCAAAAATGCACACAAATCATCCCTATTTTTACTGTTCCTCCAAATTTTTATCAAAATAACGATTATACCCCCATAAACATTTTAAACTTTTTTTTAAAGATTTAAAAATAATAAAAAACTAAAAAAACCCACCCACCCCACGTCTCCCTTGTAGCCGGCTACTGCTGGCTGCCAGTTCCGGCGGCCAAAAAAGGGGGTGAATCCCCCCATTTTGCTGTCGAAAATGGCAGCAAAATGGGGGGCGGCTACCATTTTCGGCAGAAATGGGGGATTCACCCCCCATTTGTGTTGCTATTTCCGGCAGAACTGGGGGGTGAATCCCCCCATTCTTCTGCCATTTTCGACAAAAATGGGGAGGGTGAATCCCCCCATTTGTTCTGCCATTCTGGCAGCACAAATGCTACAGGAAAATGGTAGCCAAACGGCTGCCATTTCCGGCATAAATGGGGGGTGAATCCCCCCATTTTACTGCCGAAAATGGCAGCAAAATGGGAGGTTCACCCCTCCTTTTTGGCCGCAGGAATGAACTATTCCGACGGTATTGCCGGTCGCAAGGGAGACGTGGGGTGGGATGGGTTTTTTTAGTTTTTTATTATTTTTAAACATTTTTTAAAAAATTTAAAATGTTTATGGGGATATAATCGTCATTTTGATAAAAATTTAGCAGAACAATAGAAATAGGCACAATTTGTGTGTATTTTTGAAAGGTTGGGGGCTGTGGAGTGTCTTAAAAAAAGTTAGGAACGAAATCGATTCTTAACCTAAAGATTGAGGACGATTTGCCAAATTAACCCTTTTCTATGTTAAAAAGTTATAAACATAGAAAATGCGATTTTATATCTTAAACTTTATATTAGTTACATTAAATCTCAACTTTTATTTTTATTTTTATATTCATTTTAATCCCAATCATTTTTATTTTTAAAAATAGCATTCTAAAATGACTCTTCCGATCTTTTTTTTATTTTCTCACAAGAGTAATCTCAAAATAGAAAACTCAAAAATGAAACAAAAAGCTAAAACACAAAGAGAACACAACGCAGCCTAACCTTCTCTATTTTTCTCCTCCAGTCTACATCCACAATCCACTGGAGATGCTGTTGACATTGCACCATAGCATTTAAGCTTATACATTGACAAAATTAGCTCCTCTTTTTGTGTTGGGGGGGGTCATTTTTTCCTCATTAATTATTGAAAGAATTATCTGAATCTTTTACACAAGGAAAAGTATAATCTTGATTGCACTTGTATGTAGCAAAAATTACAATTTTCTAAATTATTTCTCATGGTTGAATTAAGTTAATTGGTGTCCACAAAATTATGGAAGTTTCTTGTCACAAAAAAAAAAAAAAAAAAGAGCAAGTTTTGTGAAAGAAACTTCTCCAAAAACAACCACCAACTAGGGGGAAAAATCTAGATATTCTTAGTAAATAAACAATACCTAAAAGGCAAAATTGCTTCATAATAGTAGTAATAATAACAATAATATATTTTCGTTTCAAAAAATAATAATAATAATATATTTTCAAAGCAGTATGAAATACCGGTTTCATTGTGCTACGTTTTATGCGCAGGCAGAATAACAAAACTAAATTAATTTAGGAAGGCCACCAAAAAAAAAAAAAAAGCCCAGAAATGTGCTGGAAGAAAAACAAAGTAGCTCTGGAAAAATGAGGAAACTTCCTATATCATTTTACACTCTTAACGTCTTGGCTGCCCAACCAATGCACATTCAAACTCCCAATACCGATGGAGGGCCGTTCCAAGTTTTGACAATAGCAGCTTTCCGACCAGGATAAGCACCTAGAGAATCTTGAATGCAGATCACTCCCTCTGCATCATTTAAAAGGAACATCATTTTTACATAAAGAATGACCAGGCAAGATAGATTAAACTTCTGTCCAAAATGGAAAACTGAAAGAACGGAGAAATAAATACCCTTTGGCGTTTTGCATTTGTTTGTGATGGAGGGTCACGTCGCTGATGAGAAGTCCCTTGATCTCGGTTTTCATCAGCCTGCACCTGCGTAAAAATGCTGATTCTCTGAGGCAAACTGACATTAGATCTTCTTTATCTGGAATTTCATTTCATTTCATTTCAAAGTCCCTTACCTGTGGTTCAGACGAGCTGGCACCTCCACTAGATCTTCCGATCTCTCTATTTTCTTCAATAATGGGCATTATACGACGTAGTACATTAGACAAAAATACACCATCATGATTTGCTGTTTCTTCTGCTGCCCCCTGAGAAGTGCCTGCAGCATCCTGGGCTGCTTGAGCGCGAGGCAGGTTAGCATTGTTGCCAAAGATCGGAAGAGCTCACCTGGAAATATTGTTCTCAGCAGTTCCCCGAGTCCACTTTGGAACTGAGTAGAGAATCCTTGACCGGTGGATGCTTCAGCAGCAGCTGGAGCACCATTGCCTGTATGTAATCAGTATCATTAGCAATCAACCAAAATATGCTAATAACTGACCGGTCTAAAGTGCTCACTTGCAAATGTAGCATTACCATTTGCGCCAGGTACTCCAATATTTTGCTGTTGTATTGCAGAATCAGGCATTGTTTGTCGTTCAATGTTGATATCCTGACCGCTTTGTTGCTCAGATGCTTGAGAAGCTCTTGCAGTATTCAAATTTCCAGAAGTCACGTGTTGAACTCTAGCTAAAACTGGGTATACCATTCCTATAGAACCATGAGATGCATCGGATATGCGTTCACCAGAAGCGGGAACGGCAGCAATCATGGTCCTTAAGGGAATAGCTCGCCCCTCAGAATCCCGGGTAGAGGAGTTAGGATTAGGTCCTGCAGTTTGTTGACCAGAATTCCCACCGGTAGAAGACACAGTAACACCATGTCCTTGAGACTGTAAACCAGTTGGCTCTCTCCGGGACAGCAATGAACCTAACGGCAATGTCGCATGAGAAAGAAATATAAACACGTCACATTTCTAGTATCCAGACATGCTCACATCAAATTTGCAAGTGATCATTAATAAGATATGTAACTGTAAGCTTAATGAACGAAAGAATTTGTAACTTATTAAATAAGATAAAAATAATAATATAATAATAATAAGATTCGTTTTCGAATGTTGAAAACCCTAGCCTTGTGCAATACCATCAAGAAGTTCATATCCCTCCCGAATAACATTTCATACCGCACCTGTTCGTACTCTGATATCAATATTCCTCGGAAGAAAACCAGAACCAACAGATCCTGCAGATAATCCTGAGGCATTCTGCATAGTTCCAAATGGATTTCCCCCAAAATTTGCTCCTGGTTGAAATGGCAGTGGCTGCACATGAATAGAATGAGTATATGATCTGAAGGTTCTGAAAACAAATAGTAAGAGCATTCTGTCAAATAGAACACCACCTGAACCATTATAGGATTGGGACCAGTTGATGATATAAAAACAGATGGTCCGGCATTCACCAATGCGTCAGCCTGAAGGAACGACAGTCTTACAGTCAGTTTGTTGACAATATTATTCATACTTGTTTGTTAGTCTATCCAAAACTGCAAATAAATCATACGGTACCAGTCAAAATTCCAAATAGGGCCAAAAGGAAAAACATACTGGTGTTTGACCCATTCGCAGAGTCATGATTGTCCGCCCAAGTTCAAGAAGCAAAGAACTTAAATTCTGAAATAGAACCCCCGATGTTATGGCATTTGATTGAATTCTTGTTCGCTCCAATGGATCATTGACACTTGCATGACCCCCCAATTGCCCAGCAAGATGCTGCAGGAGACCAAAAAGAGAGGGGAAAGAACAAATTACATCACATCAACCTCTTCTGTAACTTAAGATGGAGTCAAAGATCAACTTCCTTGGTCATTAGCCCTTGCGCCTTCAACCTCAATGCCAATGTTATAAAGACCAAGATAATATCGCAAGGGCAGGAGAACAACATATTTGTCCAGAAGAACTTAACAAGAAGCATACAATGATTTATATCTCAATTATCAACAAAAGACAAGATGATACGGAACATTTTTACAAGAAAGTTCATCATATAACATACAGGAAACTTATGAATCCAAGAGACCAAGTTCTTGGACTCTATGACCCCACCTATCCCTCAAAGAGAACTAAAAGGAAACTTGTCCGTGCTTCTCAGCTGACAAAAAGAACTAGTAGAGGCACTCTTATTTAAAATAGTATACAAAAAATTGAAAAAATAACTTTTTTCTGATATTCTCCTGTTAAGTCTTAGTCTCAGCTTCAAATAAGAAAGCAAACACTGTATATGTCCTGCTAGCTGTCAATCAATTTTCCCTGTACAAGGGATTTTTGTATGTAGCTTATTTTGCAAGTGATTTAAAAAAAAAAAAAATTACAGAGAGAGATTTTTGGGAGAATGCACGGTGAAGTAGAGAGATTATTGAGAAATGAGAAAATTATTTTTTTAGAGAGAATATGTGGTTCGCATCAAAGTTTGATTTGTTGACCAGGTTTTTAGTTGGTTGAAGCTCCCCGGAAAAAAAAAAAAAAAAAAAGAGGCAGCCATCACAGAGAGATTTTTTGGAGAATGCACGGTGAAGTGGAGAGATTATTGAGAAATGAGAAAAATATTTTTTTAGAGAGAATATGTGGTTGGCATTGAAGTTTGACTTGTTGACCAGGTTTTTAGTCGATTGAAGCTACCCAAAAAAAAAAAAAAACACTCTTGTGTTGTTTAATGTTAGGTGGACATGAAGCAAATAACATAATTAATTCATTTACTGATTTCTAAAAGTGACATTTACATAATTTAAGCTCATACCGATAAGCACTCAGCTGCTTCTTCAATAAGAATTTGTCTTGCAGACTGAATCAGAGCTGCCAATGATTCAGGGGTTGGAAGCCCTCTCTGTTCACTGGGATGTAAATTAGCATGTGAACCTTGACTATCACTATCACATGGACCAGAAATTTGAAAACTCCCACTTTGTCCTCCAGCTGGTAAAACACAGTGACGTAAGGAGGAAATGCCTACATTTGTTGGAACATTGAAAATTAAAGAAAACAGTTCTAACCGTGGGTATGAAATTCTTGCCTCAAGTGATTCAAGTACTGGGACAACGTAGTCAATGAATCAGGAATAATCTGAAAAAAAAAATAAAAAAAAGAGCATCGGCAAGAGAAAATAATAGGATAAAATTGAAAGATACAGAGAAGAAAAGATAGTTTTCAAACTCTTTTATGTGCAAAACTCACATTGCTGTGTTATTTTGAAATAATATAATAATATACTTAAAAACAAAACATTCAAAGGTTACCGGTGGCTGCAGAGATTCCTCTGGGGAAGCATTTGAAGCAGCTTGGTCTGAGTTCACTCTGTTAGAGTTTCTAAGACCACTAAAGCTAGGTGCAATCGGAATCCTTTCTGATGGAAGTTGCTGGACAACAAACATAAAAGAATGAGTTGGCTCTCAGGAGAGTTGGCAACCATTGTAAAATCTCCTCCATTAAGAATATTAATGATCAAATGGACTAATTGACATATGCGGTGAAAGAACTCCAATAAATTTCACTCCACGTAAAAATCAATAAGCAGACAGCAGGGATAATATTCAAAGCACGAGTCAAACTTTCACAAACTTACATTAAGATCAATCCCTTCACTGCCACTTCCCATTCTTGCAATTCCAAAAGAATTAAGCACAGTGGCAACAATCTACAGGATAAGCATAAAAGTTAAACAGAAATTGAGTAACAAGGGAGCTAGAATAATGTTGCAAGGTAATATGATTACTCGATTAAGATCAGGGAAAGCTCCATCTCCTTGAACAGATATATTGAATGTTCCAACTACAACACCGGGACCAACCCGATTGCCTGGATTACTCCCGGCACTTAAGGTGGGATCAGTGGCTGCAAATAAAAGGTTTTGATAATCAGATAAAAGCCGCAACTAACTTGAAATACCACATAAGACAGAACTAATAAAGAAACTGCAACAACAATTAACAAATTCATGTTAGATGAAGTGCATGTTTAGTACAAGGTACTAGACAAAAACTATGTAGTATATGCATATTATTTTAACTTCTTTTTCTTCCTTAATACGGTTAAGTGAAATCCTATCCACTTTATCATCCACAACATAATAGTAAACAAAATGGCTATAGCGGTCGCGTTGGGAAGCATGTCAAAACCAAAGCACATTTGCTGAAAAGCCACACTTAGAAATATTAGCAAGATAGCAAAGCCAAGCTATTGTTTCCAATCAGAATGTGCTCTCGAGCTGGCCATTGACTAATTTACATGCACGTCCTGATAACTCTAAGATGCAACCAGTCAGCACAAGATTCCTACAGCTGATAAATCGAAAGCCTAGTTCTTCCTGCAATCATAGCAATTTAAATCCAAGTAAAACGTGCCTGCATCTTCTCAAAATAGTAAACAGAAAAACATCATGCCAGCGGTATATTAGTTTAGCTGCTTGGTATTCAAATCAATAATATATTCCAAAACCATCAACCGTCCACTAAGGCATAACAGAGTCAAGGTCACTAGGTTAAGATGAGTTCTTGCAAAATAGTTCAAATCAAAATAAGTGATATCAATCCAAGGAAGCACAACTTATTCTGTCTGTTCTGCCAGAATTATGCAGCAGCTTAAACTATCGAAATGTATAAATTAAGTGGGACAAGGAGATGCAGAACTGTAAATAAGTCAGCATATATGATATAAATTCTAATAAAGATCTTCATTTCTATTGAACAGTTCAGCACAAGAGTCATGAAGGTGGTGCAAGCAAAAGGACATCAAACCTGCATGATCATTGCCATCCGATGATAGGATATCAGGCTGTCTCACAACCAGATGCAATGTGTGACCATCTTCCACATCTATGAATAACTCTATTAAGGAACCGAAGCATCAAAATCAACAAGGAAAATTCCAACTGACAGTGACAGCTTACTTCGTACCACATGATGTGAAATTTAAGTTAACTTACTAGAGAGCCAAAAATCTACACTGAACTCCCTGGAAAAGACATCCCCCACACCCCACCAAAAAACCCAAAAAAAAAAAAAGGAGTGCAAGGATACGGTAAGCAGAGAGGAGCTGATCATCCTTCAAAACTCTTCCACGGCATATAAGTCGCTGTTGTTCTGACAAGACACCAGTTACAGAAGCGATCTGCTCCTTGAGCTGAGGAACTGGCACCTGTAGTAAATGCTAATGTCAAGAACTTAAAGATGCGGAATTCGAACAATAACAAACTTAATCATGTACAAGTCCTCAGAGATTTTAAAAGGCTTCAACCGCTGGCATGGTTTAAGATCTTGCTGCTGGAAGTGCTATTTCATTATTAATTCACACTTATGAAGGTGTGGGAGACTCAAAGCAACAAAATGATATTTACATAGAATACCAAATCAAAAACATCAAAAAGCCAAGATTCATTAACATTTAAAGATAACTTAGAAAACCCTGCTCAAAAGAAAAGAAAAGATAATTTGGAAAAACGTATAATCCTAGGACGTGAACCAATACTAGCCTATCATTTCTGCCTCAGGATATACTTCTCCAAATACTCAATACAATACAATTCAAAGAGAGCCAAGTTTTAATAAAGAAATGCAGTGAAAAAATGAAAAAACATTACGTATTTATCCACTCGCAATGTGTAAGTTTGAGAATCCAATGTCTTGATCTTAATCTCAACGGTTGTTTCAGAACACTCGGCTGTATCATTCCCAGAGGTTTTCACATCCTCAGCCCCGTTACTTCCCATCTTCTTAAAGATCTCCTCAATGCCTGAAAATAATAGTAAGAAATGTAATTCTTAAAGAAAAAGAGTGAGAGCAAATGACAGCATTGGAAATGCTAAGAGCAAAAAGATCTATTTACCAGGTCCATTCTCCAATATAAATAAAACAAGGGAGAAAGAGGAAGAAGAAATGGAACCGAATGTAGCAGGAGTTTCTTACAGACATTTTTACTTACAGTCTTAAAAATGTCTCTTACTCTCCTAGATAATAGAAATAGGCATATCCCTTGAAAACTCCATTAAGAAATTGATTACTTGATAAGGCCCAAGAGAAATGACTCTTTCAGTCTTCTGACAATTTTGAATAACAAAATGAAGATTATATGATCAATATGCAATACAAATTTATTTTAAAAAACTAAACGTTAAAATAAGTACAACTATAATATTTCATGGCAGTAACAGTATAAGTGTGAGGAAAAATCAAATCTTGGTTTAAAATTAAATTTGCTAACAATATATTTTCAGCATCATTAGGTGCATCAGACAGCACACTCCTCTATGCGTATTACGTCTGTTAACATCTAAAATTCAAGTAATAGAACTGTGATTATTACCTCACCATTTTAATTAATATCACCTCACCACTGCAATTTCTTAGGTCTAAGATCCCTCTGACCCTCTCCTTGTTTATTCATGGTTGAAAACTCTCATGCACCAAGCCAGAATCCCTTGTCACCATCAAAGGGCTGCAGCAAGAACAATTTGGAAATCTACCATTGGCCAATATTATGAAACAGAAGTTCCGTCCGTCATTCAGGTATTTTTCTCACTGACAAGCACTGCTAAATCATTCTGGTCCCTTAACCCACCCTTCACAAGCCATTAGAAATACAGCAAAGCAGTAATGATAAACTCTAGGAACTGAATATATATCCCTTTGGGTCAATCCCTGATTACACCAGGGTCTGCCATCCAATCAATCCATTGTTTTCAGCAATTGTTAACTTTCCTGATTCAGTAAAGAAAAGAAATTGCATATATACCCCAATGCATCTATGAGATGACAACCTCAAGTTGCTGAAAAAAATGAAAATGTTCCACTTTAAGAGTTCAAGACAAGTGAACAGAGTGAAGCATTTAGCTAAATGAGAAGGCAGGGTCTTTAACTCAAGCTTAATTCAGAGTAATCTCCAACTAAACGGACCCGCACATCAAGACGAGCAACGCCATTCTGTTTCTGGAAAAACCCTAAGCAAAAAGGCAACAGAAAACGAATGGAGATCTTCAATCCCATTTGATTAGTCATCTATTTCTTGATTTCTAAACTTTATAAAAGTTGGGTTTTGAACCATGTATATGTTTCTTAATCAAAAAACACACAAGATGACTCGAATTGGGATCATACATAGATTAACAAAAATCCAGTCTTTTCTCAAAATTCCGCTTACTAGTCAGCTAAATCATTATTTTTTTTTAACAATAATCCATTCAAACCGAACATCTGTACATATCGGACTACAAGAAATAGAACATCAAGAAAAATACCTGCGAGGGTTCGATCGAGATAGCGATTTATTTGAGAAAAAAAACGTGGCGATGACGGGGGCAGTCAGCAAGAGATTGGAAGTTTTTCTCTCTTCTATTTCTCCCTTTACACTCTTTCTACGCTGAAAACTTCACGCCCGCACAGTCGCACGGCCTTGAGAAGATTATCAATAATATCATTAAAAATAAATAAATACCATTTATATTACCAATGTTCAATTTTTCTTTTATTTATTTATTTAATTTTTTTTTTTTAGTACGAGGGGATGAAGGAGAGGGGCATGAAACTTTTATCCACCGGGCTACCTTTGATTGTCCAATGTTCAATTATTCCAAATAATGATTTCTTTACTCAATTTGGTAATATAAATAATTTTATTACCTTTGGGAGACATGTGCATCTATGCAGTGATATAAGTCGAGAGTAGTAATTTTGTAAAGTGTTTGACAACTGATTGGATTATAATCTGAAATATATTATATTGTGTGATATTATTTTATTGATTATTTTTTATAAAAAAACAAAAAATTACTGCTTGATTATTACTTTTGACTTTTTGAAAAAAGTAAAACCAATGAAATAATGTCGTATGTGGCAAATTATAATTTTGATTATAATCTAGTGAAATTGCCAAACACCATGTTGATCTAGTGCTATTTGTTTGGCATCAATATGGTGCCAGATGTATAATGTTAGAAAGTTCTTCACATGAGTAGCATTCAAAACTTTCCAAAAGTTCTGTCTCTCATCCCATATCGTCTGTATAAATGCAGACCACATAAATTTAGAATACATGTAGTGTGTGCACCAATACATGTCATATGTGATGGATATTTTGTTACAAAACCTTCAAAAGGTTTTAGAACATTTTCATATGAGACTGAGAACATCTCTAATGCATGCATGTGGTCTTGAGTCTTAGGATGAGAGAGATTAGAGAGAACTGGATTGTCTTAATTGAAAATGAATGAGTTGAAAGATGTGTAACAAAAAAAATAGAGAGAGAAAAATGAAAAAAAAAAGAAATATATATATAAATTCAAAAATAATAATGATACAATAGTATTAGAGAATGTGGAGATAAATGTGTATTTTTAGACCTTACACGTGACACAATAAAAGAAAATGAGTAAATATGATGTTAATTGAAGACTTATTAAAGAGAAAAAAAAAGAAATTAAAATAAAATAGATAAAATATGGGACTCATTCATTTCTTTTTTTCCTTTCTCACTCCAAAATGCACCATGACCCTTGACCACAAATATTGTAGATACTCTTAATGGTGTTAATTGCACCTCTCGAGAGTGCTATAAAAGTATTGATGTATACATTATTGTCATATTATTTATTTAAGATGCAAACATCTTCTATGGATAGATAATTTATTATTGATTTTTTTTTTTAAGAAAAAAATATCTGGTAGGAGTGTAAAGAAAGTTTTTTTTTTAATTAGTAACGAAAGATTATTGAGTGTAAATTTTTATTTTTATGAAAGATATATGTGATTGTTATTAATTTGATTTGTTGATCAAACTTGATTTATGAAGATGAAAGTTTGAAAGAACAAGCTCAACGGGTTAAGTTCACTGATTGTTAATGGAGTTTCACCTAATTTCAACAATGACCACACAAGTTATAATTAATTTTGATGATAATAATAATAATAACTCAATCTAAAATCACTAAAAATCAAAAATTAAGATCGAAAATGTAATTTTAACTCTAACTAATATGATAGATGAGTGATTTTCATCTACTTTAACAAATTGTCTTTGTAGTCGCTACTACCACACGTATGTAGCCACCACGAAAGTTGAAATAAGAAAATGGCGAATTAAGAGTTCAATATATGTAATTTTAGACATGAGTGACAGTTTGCAAAAAAAAAAAAACATATTTATATTGTAATTGTAAGTAACCGTTTTTGAAATAGTTAAACTTTAGTGACTTTTACTGATAATAAGAAAAAGTTCAATGACCATATGTCACATTGTACTACTAAAACAACAACAACAATATTATCATCATTATCATCATTAGTATTATGATTGATAATAATATGGTTCGATAATATTGTAGTGGTCAAAAACTTACATTTCAAATAGAAGATCCGAGTTAAAACTACGCATGTCCCTCCCTTAGTTTTCTCCCTTCTTATGTCCCACTTGTATCAAAATAATAATAAGGGCAAATTTCATACATCGTCTCTAATCTTTACACTTTGTATCAACTGGGTTCTCGTTCTTTTTTCAATGCTTTCGGCCCCTAGTCTTTTTTCAATGCTTTCGGATTTTCACTAAGAACTAAATGCGATATTGCGTAAATTTAAAAGGGGAAGCAAAAAATTTGGTCTTCGAGTATTTATTGAGGGTGCGGGTGACTATTGGCTGCTGACATTCTCGCCCAGCAAACCGTGGTAAATTCCCCCCAAATCGATCTTGCTGTTGTCGACCCTAACCCTCTGCAGACGGACGAAGGGGAAGCTGCTCAGTCGACGGTGGAAAATCAGCTGCGATGAATATGAAATCTTTTACTTCAAGTTTGAAATCTCAAATATGTATAAACGATGCTGCTTTTTCACAGTCGATTTTTGATGTTTAATTTGAGCCTCAAAATCATAAGCTTCTCCAATTCTAAAAAGTTAAAGAAAGAAGAAAGCCACAACACATAAGACACCTTGCCACAAGGTATGTGTTAATTTCATCCAGGTACATGTCAATTCTATGTATTACTCTTCAAATGTTTATTTTTCTTGACCATAAAGAGTTCACAAATATGTATGTACAAAGGAAATATTGGCCTTGAAATTAACACAATGAATAATGCATGGTACATTGTTTCTCATCCACGCATTTAGCTTCTTTAAATCCGGCATATTCTGAAAACAAAGGGCTCATACTTGACAGTCCATAGATAAATTTCATGCGTTTATGTAACTAGTACTCCATTCACATAATCAGTCTACAACTTCAAATTTTTAACCCCATATTGTATACAAAAATTGCCATACTATTTGGAAAAATATGTTGGATAAACTATTGGACCATATATTGGACATTAACAAAAAATCATACTACACACCAACACCAAAAGAAGAGGCAGTATGCATATTATACAAAGCAATATTAACAAAAAAATTAACTACACACCAATTTGGACATAAGAAGAGCCAGTATGCAACAAAGACAACGCAAACATAAACATTACCTAACCAAGAATTTCGCCTGAAGAATCGACCTGCTGGCGGCTTGCTTTAGTCACGGGTCTGGCTACAAAATCGCAAAGAGAAAGAAACTTTTATATAAATATGCTTACAAACAAGCTGGGTCAACAAAACACAAGAAATAGAAGGGAAGACTACTTAGATCGAAGCTCGGTGTTCACCCCAGTACGACGTGCCATTGGGGAGTGTTCTTGTCGCGGGAAAGAGGGATCTGGTGGTGGAGCAAAGCAATCAATTCCGGCAGATGTCCTCCGTCGGCGTCTAGCAGCTTCGCCGGCCCTCTGGCGTGGAGATTTAGTGGTGGGTGGGGACTGGGGGGCGGAACTGGGCAAGAGACAGAGAGAGAGAGAGAGAGAGAAGGGGAGCCGAATTTTGGGAAATTTCTGGGGATGGGTTCTGGAAATATGGGGTTGGGGATAGTACATGATTAGAATGCTTTGAAAATTTTGGTGGGCCCGTCCAAAGTGTGGAGGGAAATTGGGTTGCTGGTGTGGCCGTGGGTCCGTGTCCACTTGGATGCTCCACGTCAGAATGTTTACTTCTTAAGGGAATGCTGAGTTTTTTGTAGAAAAATCCCGTAATCCATTGCTTCTCCATTTTTTTTTTCCTTCTTTTATTTAACTTTTCAAATAATAATAACACCACAGCCCCTCAAATTCTGGAACTTATCCACAATGGTCTCTTGCAAATTGCAACTCCGACCCACCAACTTTTGATTTCATTGTAATCTTCAAATCATCTAGTTGGAAATTTCTGCCTTTATAATTCCAAAAGCTAGCCGAATTGGTCCTTTTTCTCCAATTGCTTTAGAATTGGGTTCAGTCCTAAAATAAATAAAGAACAAATAAAATTAAGACTTTGTTTGGTAAGCATTTATAATTCGCCTTGATTTATCCATTAATTTAAATTTTAAATTTTAGACTCGCAGCAACACACCATTAAGCCACTTTTTTGATGTGACGTAAGTTTTTACATCATTCTAATTATTAACTCCACATGACATGATAATTAGATTACGCCACATATACACAATTTGAATTTTATATCTATTTATAAACAACTTCACTTTTAAATATTTACCAAACACAGTGTAAGTAAATAATTCAGGAAACAAAATGATAAAAGTATTCTAATTGCCCAAACTAAGTGTAAAATTGCATTCATTAACAAGTGTCCTTGGATGTTGTTCCTACCATTGGTCTACTAAGATTCAAGAAGGTTGAAGTTGATACCCCGTATGTGTCTCGATGAAACAGACGCAACTTCACACAAGGTATGGCTTCCAATTTCAGAGAGTGGCTATCTATGATTTCTGAAGTTTTTGACCGTGCAGACTGGGACATAGTTGCAGTGGAATATTATGTAGAGCTATATGGAATGATAAGAATGAAGTTGTTTTGAAAGCTATGGGTCCGTTTGGTATCGTTTATAATTAGATTGTATTATAATATATTTTGAATTTTGAATTTTTTGTTCCATGTGGCTTAATTTGATTGGTTAAATTTTGTTGAAAAGTGAAAAATTGTGATTTGATGTGATAAAATTATAATACATTCCTACTATAATACAAACCAAACAGACCATAAATCCCTTACGGTCCTAAAGGCTGTTGACTATGGAAGAAATGCTCTTCAACAGTGGCGTCATGTACAATACTCTAATCCCACTTCAACGGCTTCATTTTTAAAGCAGGATAACTCTTAAAACTAATGTTGTCGCTGCTGTGTTCAAGGAGCAAAAGAAAACATGCTTAGCGATGATAATTTGTGACAAGAATGGTTTTTCAGTGGCAGCCAAAATCTATCATCCTTTGTGGTGAGTTTGAACCCCAGTTAGCTTAGACTATTGGAGTAAGAGAAGTCTTGAGTTGGATCAAATACTGGTTTCCATCAGTTTCTACAATTGAAATGGATGCTCTTGTTGTGATCCATGCATTCCAACACGACGACCATGATTTCTCCTATCTAAGTATGATTGCAAATCACTAGATCAGGGGCGTAGCCAGCATAATACAATGGGGGTAGTCGGATCGAAAAATAAAAAAGTCATTTATAGACACTAGTTTTTTAAAATATTACACATAATCAAAGTTCAAAGTGTTCAACTATTTAAAATCTTATACTAAGCTAAAAAGTAAGTTGAATATATTTTACTTTAGTAAATTTATGTAGTATTTCTTAAAGGTTTGACGAAAGAATGCAAATAGGAATATGGGATTGTATGGATCGGGTTTAAAGTCTTCGCTTTCTTTCCTCCTAACCCAAAGTATTTTACCCACAGCCCAATGATATAAATTCCATCTCTTTTTTTTTTTATGGCCCAGCCCAAATTTGGGTATGACGGGGAGCAAGGGAGCACCCCATGGATCCGCCCCTGTTGTAGATGATTGCCACTCGGTTGTTCGTGAGTTAAAGGACCTCAAATTTGCTTGGGTTAAGAGGTCTTAAATTTGCTTGGGTTAAGAGGTTTGCGATCCTTGCCACCCATTCTCTTTGCCAAAGCAGCAGGTTCTTTGTCATATTTTAAAGAATGATTTAATTTTTCTCCATCATTTATATCTTATGTACTACTAGGGAATGGTTTAATTTTCCTCCATCACCTATCTAATGTACTAGTATATAAATGAATAAATGTTATCCTTCAAAAAAATTATACCTAGGTTTGAGAGTATTATAGTCATTTTAAATTAAAAGAGTTAGATTGCACAAAAAATATGAGATATTTGAAGTTAAAATTATCAAATTTTAAAGGTTATGATTAGATTACACAATAAGATGAAAGATTAAAGTTAGATAGCACCAATTAACCATAATTTATTGATCATTTTATTATTACTTAAAAGAGCAGTTAAATAGTCGTGGTCTCAAATTTCTAGTCAGTTGCAATGCGCATATATAAACGAGTGGTTAAGCACAAAACCATGGCTAGATATCCACCATATGGCGCGTGACAATTAACTGATGCTTTGTCAATGACTCAATGCTAATATTATTTATTCTTTTTCTTTAAGTTTGGTCTTTGGATTAATGTTCTAATCACACACTTTTAATTATTTTAACTTTTTTTTAATACAATAATAATGTCAATTCAAAAGAGAAAATCTCGCAATGCTTGACACTCATTAACATTGTCTTTATCTATCTAAGTTAAATAATATAATGATATATATAAATAGATATATAAAAGAGAGACCATCGAATCAATTTAATTTTCTTCTTTATAAATTAATATATTTAAACTTTTTAGTACTATATAGTACATTTTATGAAATTCACAACTAGATCTTTAAGAAAAAGTAATAACGAAGAAAGATAAAAGGACCAATGATGTAAAGCTCAAGATACTTTTAATTGAAAACTAGATTGAAAAGGAAAATTGAGATAAAGAAATTTTGAAGGAGATCAATGGTCTCCTTAGTTTATGTCAATATGTGCGTATTATTGAAGTATATAACTATGGTGCAAATTACATTATCGAAGCATATAACTTCAACATTGATTCTCAAAATTGTTAGATAGTAGCTTGTGCAAATAAAATCATAAGGGCAAGAAACTTCTAATGCGATTTACAATAATATTCAATTCGTTCCCAAACACATACCAAGAATTTTTATTTTTATTTTTTGAAGTACATAACAAGAAATTTAAAATATACATATTTACACATTTTAAAAAAAAAAAATTTGTACCATTAAGAGAACACATTATTCTGCCATTTGCTAAACTCCCCCACTAAAGCGGACCAATTAAAAAGGAAAAAAACACACACACTCACCCCTTTCTTGTTGTCACATAGATCTTCTTCCATATTACTATATGTTAACTTGTTGGTATGACAAATATGCCAACGATTGATAAGAAATAGAGATGACATTGTGGTGAGTTGAGGTTGACCCAACCGGCAACCCGATCCGAAGTAAATTGCCTTGACCTTCTCTGAACCACCAATCTGCGGGATAGAAAATTCTACCCCATCCAAAACGAGTTGCTGACTTGCTGTCGATTTTTGAGCCGATTCAAATTTTTTTGCCATTTCTAATAGGAAAGTGGGACTATATGGGCATATATTCCTACTATTCAAGTTCAAACAAAGCCAAGAAGAAAGTGATTTGTGATTCTTTTTCCCTCCACATCACAAGTGAAGAAGTCACAGACTCTTTATGTCCATACATTTGTGCTTAATAATATATTCTCCTAAACAAATTGAAAAGAAACAATGCATCAATTCAAAGTTATATTCAATATTTATTCGAACTTTTATGTACACGTAATAGATCTAAAGATCTTTTATTATATTCACACTGACATTTAAAGCTCATATCGAGTACTGATTAATATTTGCCGACTTTAATAAACGTGGAAGGAATATCTTAGCAAACTTAATTCATACATAAGAAATAATATCCCTGTTCAAATCATTCATATCGTTTTTGCCTTTTTGTTAAGTAATGATAATGTAGAAATACTACTATGTCCTCGAATTTTATATTATACCATTGACTAATCGAATTTTATATTATACCATTGACTAAGTATTGTATAAAATACAATCAAAATAAAACCTGTGTGTGATATTGTCCAATGTTGATTACACTTTTACTGTATGTGTTGTCAAAAGGTGAACAAGGCCAACAATTTGAAATATGGAAGAAATATCCATACACGGTTTGTTTTAATATTACATTGAGTTCTTTCAACAATTCTAAAATTATTCAGGTGAAGTGAGAACTGTCGATATGAATATAGAGTTTGTAAAAATAATCTGCTGACATACGTCTTACGAGATTATCGTGTCATGTGGATTGTCCAGTAATCCCCACCATGTGTCTGCCATGCGGGATAATCTTGCCTCTTTATGGCAGGAGATCGGGACTAAAAAAGTTTGAACAGTAACTTCCAAATTCAAATGAGCTAAAATATTTTTTATTTAAGTTGATATAAAATCATCTAGGGGTATTCAGTTTTCTGCCCCGTTTGATATGGTGTGATCGTTCAATGAAAAAATTCACTTTATTAAATGACTCACCTCTATTTAATGATACGATATATGATCTCGTGGTCTAGACTGCAATTTAATACTATATGTTTATTTTAGAAGTAATCTCATAACAAAATATAGTTGGATTTGCCACCCTCCACTTTCCTCATTCACCATGTAGGATGATACTACTATTCTATTGAAAACCTGTCTCCTATTCCATTTCTTATATTAGTATAATGATGTTTAGTAGTAATAATAAACCCGAGTATGATTTATCGCATACAACCACAAGCTTGGACGTCAAAAAATTTGTTAGCCCTTGCGACTTGACTAGTCTTTTCAGATTTGAGAGTGACGGTCGGCCTAACAATGTTATCAACTCTTGGTCGAGTTTGAGTTTATACGAGAATTCTCCCGACAGAGAAGGACATAAAACAGGAGGAAAAAATTGGATATTTTGTTGTCAAGTCAAGGACCATAAGGAGAAATTTAAAATTTGTTGGGGGCCACTTTTGAAAGAGCCAAAAGTGTACTGTACGAGGAGCCGTTAAAAAATGACACGTTCAAGTTACTGGTTCCCTCCAAATTCCCCTTTATCTCCATTCACGTACCACCCACCACTTTGCCAAATTACAAGAACACCCCCAAATAATTATGTTGGCATTTTAAGAATTTTGATCCCCGTTATTTCTTTTTTGTATTTTGATTTGAAACCAGGAGGGTGAAATTATTTTTGTTTTGTTGCATTGCATATATTTAGTAAAATCTACAAACAATTTACAAATTTCCCAACCACTCAATTTCCCTCACTTCTATCTTAAAATGGAAATAAGAAACTAGCTAAGTTTTCAAGATCCATTAAGCGTGTTTCTACAGTCTTTCACAGAATTCAATTCTCCTCTCCTACAATCCCCTTATAACATTAAAAAAAAAAGAGGAAAAAGGTAGCTAAGTTAATTTAATAATGTAAGAAGATGATCAAATAATTGCACTCAGCATTTTTACACTTAACAACACGCACTATCAGTATGTTAAATGTTTTAGATTTTATTTTTTTAATTGGTTGTACATAAAAAAAAAAAAAAAAACCATTGCGTCTTCAGTGGTCATGAAAAATATTAGTATTACTTTTTTACAATACCTAGTTTGGACACATGTTATAGATAAATGAAATCATCTGTTGGAACTTGGAACTAATCTGATATTATTATGGAGTAATTTTAGACTATGACCACCCGATTCCAATGCCTTTCAAATCTACACTAATTAGTTTAGTTCTATATATGGAGCAAGTCAAACTAAATTGATTGTAAACTAAATAATTTCAACCTAACAATCAACCAATATAAGGACTGCTAAATATTTCCCTTGTCTTGTGATTACTGTCATTATTGGAGTCAGTAAAAATTAATGTCACAACATCTTAATTGACTTTTTTTTTTCTTTTTTTCTTTTCTTTTTTTTTGGGGGTGGGGGGTTGTTGTGTGTTGTGGGGAGTAAAATTCTTATATGAATTTATCTCAATGAGATAAATTCATATATGTTGTGTTTTATAAAATTCAATTTTACATTTTAACTCATATCAATATTTAAAAAGTTTCAAACAAGATGTATTTTCAATAAGAATACTAGATACAACTTAATAAGAAAAACTTATTTACGGACTATTTGAATAGCGGGTAAGGGTCGAGGACCTGCCATGCAATTTTTCTACTACGAGACTAGATACTAGATAGATGGTGTTAAATGGTTCGCCAAAATTGCTAATCCCAGACACACGTCTTGATGGCCATAACTGCAGTTAGTAACACGTATTAATCAAAGGTCATTTCCGGAACAAAATTTTTTCCCGACAGTACATCCATTTGTTGTCAGCACCAAAGAGATCTCCATTATTTTCTTCAAAATTAAAAATCCTCTCTCTCTCTCCCCGCGTGTCTCTGCAAAATTGGAACAGTATTTATTATTTTATTTTGAGGGTATGCCATAGTTTCAAGAATTTGCAGAAATTATCTGGGTCCAAAAATTGGAGAGCGGTTTCAAGAATTGAAACCCATTTTCAAGAAACAGGGCCCGGGGGAAAATCCAACAATGTCTTGGTTAAAATCACTTCTATTTTGCTTTGTAACTCCATATCTATTTCTATGTTTCATTCCCTTTTCCTTTTCACTGGGACAAGAGGCTCGCCTTCCCACATTCTACACTTCAGGTATGAGTTTTTCATTTCATTTTTCTTTTAAATTTTTTTTTAAGAAATATTTTGAAATCTCTCTTGATGATTTCTGGGAATTTCTTAGGGAAACACGGGGAGAAATATAGTGAAGGGGTGATTTCTTGGGGCAGAGCTGAAAGATTTCTTGCTGAGAATTCCAGTGAGCCACCAGTTAATTCTACGCTAGTATTGGCTGCTGAGAGGACTTCTAGAAAAGATCCTCTAAATGATTTCAAGAAATACACAGGAGGCTGGAATATCAGTGAGCGTCATTACTGGGCTGTAAGTTCTATAAATATTCAAACTTTTATTTGTAAAATATAAATTATGTAGTTCATCTGAATTTTTGAGTAAGCGCCATCCAGGATATGGAGAATTATTGGGATTACTTTAGGATGAGGATCCAGTTTGGCCTTGCTTAAAAGCATTGTTTTCTTGTTCTTTCTTAGGCAAATACCCATGTGAACATTTTGAAAAGGTGCTTTTAAGCATAGCCAAACATGGGCTAATACAGTGTATGTTCTACAAATCTACATGGGACTACGGGTTTGGAAGCAGGCATATGTAAAACCTGTGGAGGCACACATGAAATGGAAGAACTGAGATTAAAAGATTGAGATGATAGACACCATTTGAGTAGAGAAATGTTTGAGGCCACATCGGGTGCAAGGTTCTCTCTTGGGTGGAGGTTGTTTGCCTCCACTGATTGGATTGTTGGACCACCTGACGATCTTGTTAAGATTTTCTCAAAATGTTGAGTTATGGTTAGTTGATGCCATAATGGTATTTTGGGACTTACTTGAGGATGTTTGGGCAACTTTTGTTCAGGATTTGTGTGGAAGTTTTTAAAAGATCATTATTTTATCTGTCTTTGTTCACTGGTTACTAATAATATAATTGATCTTTTCCTAAGCTTTCTAAGGTCAGAGAGACACATAAACAATGCAGATTCTTATATATTAAAGTATTATGCAACTTTAGCTTTAGCTTTTATGTGTAAATGCAACTCTTTTTAGTTGTTGTAACTTGTATAATATTTAATCAAATCAAGTTAGTGATAAAAAGAACTTTTTTAAGGTACTCTTGTTTCCATTATTTTAATGTAATTTTCAAATCTGGCATGAAACAGCTGAAAGTGGTAACATTTGGTGTAAGGTTTATTCACAATACCGTTGGCTGAAAATTCAGAGATTTGTTTTGTGATCTTGATGTAATTTTTTACTAAAGACAAAGAATTTGATTTTATATTCTCAGCTGAAGTTACTATTTGCTCATGATTTGTCACACGTTTTTGACATAAGAAGTTTTCTTAGATTTGGATAATGATGTATGAATCAATTTTCAGAAGATTACAGATACGAATACGACCCTTTTTCTATGTTTTCTGAGGTTATCTTACATATTGCAATCATGTTCCATATTTGGCTTCTGATGTTATAAACACTATGATCGTTCTCCAACTTATTTATTTATTATTTTTTGCAGTCTGTGGCTTTTACTGGTGCTCCATTTTTTGTCATCGCGGCTGGTTGGTTTGTACTCTTCGCATTGTGTTTGTTGATAATCTGTCTCCACCACTGTTGCTGTCGAAAGGATCCTTATGGCTATTCTCGAGTTGCTTATGCACTTTCCCTAATATTGCTGATACTCTTCACTGTTGCTGCAATGTACTATTCTCAACCTATGCCTCAAGATAATAGAGGAAAAAAACTGTTACCATTGGTCCTCAACCTAGGCCTCAATGAATTAATCTATTTGAACACACAAGTGATCAAAATTTGTGACAAAAAAGGGGGGGTTTAATTACCTTATTACCCATGAAATGACTTTGACGCCCTTTGAATTGTGCAAGGGTAATAAGTAATTTGAATCCTTTTTTGTCATGGTGTTTGTTTACTTGTACATCCAAATAGTATGATTCATGCCTCCATAGCAAGTTGGTCCCTAATGTTTTTCTATAGTTGAACAATCAGTTCTCCTTTCTACTTCTGGACATGGCTTGGTACGCATACATTTGTGGTAGGGGCATGTTTACATGAGAGCGACTGGATAATTTGATGAAAAATTAAACTGTGTCACTGTGCATTGACAGTGAAATTTTTGGGAAATCTTGAGGAGTAGCGCCGCTGATTGGCTGTAGGTTGGGGACCAATTCTGGAATTATACACACTCACACACGTAAATATACTTAGGTGTGACATTTACACGTGTGCAAATGCTCTCTGTTACATTCTTTTCCCTGTCTTAAACTAATCTTTACCTTCCATTTTCAGCGTCGGGTGTATTGTTCTGTACACTGGCCAAGGGAAATATAATAGCAGCACAACAAACACTTTGAAATATGTTGTACATCAATCAAATACAACCTCTGAGAAGCTTAAGAATGTGTCTGAATATCTTGCTGCGGCTAAGAGGGTCAAAGTGGATCAAATGCTTCTCCCTGGTAATGTCCAATCTGATATTGATCAGATTCAGACCAAGCTAAACTCTTCTTCTAGTACCCTTGCCACAAAAACAGAAAAAAATTCGAAGGACATAAAAAACCTACTCAACTCTGTGTAAGTCGCTCGTGCACAACCTGTTTACAACTTATCTTTCTTGCATTATTATCTTTGTTAAAATAACGTGTCCGGCTGTTGCAGGAGATTGGCTCTAATCGTACTGTCTGCAGTTATGCTTATCTTAACGTTTCTTGGATTTGGTAAGGCAATTTCTAATCACTTAAGTCCCAAGATAAGAATCTGCTTCTGATCTTCTTACGGTTGAACTCATCTTTCAAATTTCTCTTTCAGTATTTTCGCTTTTCGGCTTGCAATTTCTTGTATACATGTAAGTGAGGCAATTATTTACAGAGAATTGAATTCTCCCTTCACATTCTCTTGTTCTTCCTTGAATGATTCTAAAAGAGTGCTTTCCCTGTTGCAGCTTGGTGATTCTTGGATGGATTCTTGTCACTGGAACTTTTATACTCTGTGGCGTTTTTCTTGTCCTCCACAAGTACGATCAAGTTAAAAAATTTACTATATGTTACTTGCAGAGTCTTTTCTCACCGAGTTGGGTTTCTTTCTGAAATCTAACTGCCTAATTTTCATACCAGTGTGACTGCTGACGCTTGTGTATCGATGGATCAATGGGTGCAAAACCCAACTGCTCATACAGCTCTAGACGATATTCTGCCGTGTGTGGACAATGCTACTGCACAAGAAACGTTAAAGAAAACCAAGGAAGTCACTTCTCAACTTGCTACTATAATGAACTTCGTGGTCAATAACGTCTCCAACATCAATTTCCCACCCAACTTTCCTCTCTACTTCAATCAATCCGGCCCACTTCTTCCGCCCCTTTGCAATCCATTTAATCCTGACCTGACAAATCGAACATGCCAACCTGGTGAAGTGGATCTGAAGAATGCAACACAGGTATTTAACAATTCCTTTGAACTAATACGGTGTTTTCATCAAGGGTGAATCAGTAAAACTCTGTGCATTATTACACATGCAGGTGTGGAAGAGCTATGTCTGTGAAGTTTCGCCAAACAGCATTTGTATCACTACTGGTCGTCTGACTCCGACATTTTACAGTCAGATGGCTGCTGGTTTAAATGTAAGCTATGGGTTGTATACGTATGGTCCTTTCCTTGTCGATCTACGATCTCTGCACTTTCGTGAGACAAACCTTCACAGACATAAACACAACCTATTGTCCGGGCCTGAGACGATACAGCAGTTGGATTTATATTGGGCTAGTCATGGTTGCTACCGCTGTTATGCTCTCGCTACTTTTCTGGGTTATATACGGAAGAGAAAGAAAACACCGTGTTTATACAAAAGAGCACGCACCCAGATACCCTGAAGTTTATGAAGGTGATAAACCCTAGAGACCCAGTTCGGAGGATATAACAATCGAGCATCGGTTTCTTCACTCTGCATCATGATGTATTTCGAGATTCTTCTCCTGCTTTAGTTTCATACATATGAGTTGTAAATGTTGTGGTAGTTTGTAAAGCTTTTGCTGATAGATACTAGTAGATTCTCTGTTTGTTTTGATGAATATTTATCTTGGGTATAATAAGATCATGGAGCCGGTTCATTGGTTTACCGTGGGGAACCTCGTGATCCATGGGAGACTTGTGAGGTGGCCTAAAGGCCAAGTGCCCAGGCCGGTTTTGCCATGAGGCAGAGAAGGCGTGGACGGGCTTACCCCAGCTCTTAGCAAATTCTTTTTCTGTTCTCAGGATCTTAAAAGAAAAGAAAGGGTCAAAATATGGTAGCAGCTTCAAATATGGCTTTCTATTTGGAGATACTCTTAAGTCTTCAAATGTGCCTAGAATATTATATAAATACAAATATACCAGATAATTGTCCAAAATGATAGGAAGGAAATGAAAATGATTTTAAAATTAAAATCCAATATTCCAATTTGAACGTAATTAACACGCAAATCACGACCTTCCATCACTACGTAATTCAGTCAAGATTTGCCAGTAAGGAAAAAGGGATATCAAATTATCAGTGATATCTTTTGTTAACTATTACTCCCTCCATTCCGCAAAACATGATCCTTCGTTCTTTTTTCTCTCTATCTGAAATTATAGTTCACTTTCTTGTATTATTTTTTAATGTTCTAATATTGTCTAGATCACTACGACTTATTTTTTCGTTACAAAAAGAAAAAAAAAGAAAAAACTTAACATTTCAAATCTACACCAATCACACAATCTCTCTAAATAATTATTTCTTACAATTCCCCTATGGTCTTTGTTCACTTTTTCATCACACATTTCAAACAATAATATATATTTTTTTAATCACGAAAGCTAGAATAGTAACTACAAAGAACAAACCGTATAGCTCAATTTATTGTGTATAGTAATAATTAACGAAAAAGAATAACTAAAATGAAATATTAAGTTCCTATAATAAAAAAATGAAATACAAATATATTCTTAAATTGTATTTTTCCAATAACATGCATTAATTAAATTTTCTTAATCTATATGAAAAATAAATGGGGAGTAGGGACTATTTTTGCGGGAGGGGAGGGAATATTCCATCACAATGATAAATTCTTGCTTACCATTCTTGAATTATTATCTCATCTTATTCCATATTGACATTCTGATTTGGTATAATTCTGAGTTTTAAAATTGGAAAGAAGATCATATTGTTAACATTTTTGCAGTTCGTCTAAACTACACAAAAATAAATCATATAAGGAGAGCAGTTGAAATTTTTTTAACACTTTCGGGAAGTGACATTATAGTACTTCATTCCTATATGAGTGTATGGATGCACATTACTTCACGAGTTTTCAATCAGCAATCCCAGTTTGCACC
>CAVNYN010222761.1:0-10486 GCA_963692815.1 Nyctanthes arbor-tristis
CTTGTATTTTGTATAGAATATAAGACGTTCTTCATCTTTACTAGGGTTTTCAAATGGCTTGACTAAAATCTTGGAAAGAAAATGGCTATTTACATGTGAAAGAAGGAGCTAAATTAGTGGAATTTTCCTGTGAATTGGGCTATCGAGGAAGCTAAATATTGGTTACATGAAAAGGGGCCCAAAGAATCATGTCAGGGAGATTAATATTATCTGCATGAGCAATATTAATGGCCTTGGGTTGGTGAAAGTACTCACACATGCCTTGTCCATACAACACTTGACATGAATTTAATGACAATTTTCTTATAGAAGAAGATTACAGTAGTAAAACCCAAAAAAAATGAAAAAAAAATAGTGGTTTCTTGCTTTTTTACACAACTGCATAACAAGAGCACACGTTTTTTCATAAAAATTTGGGAGTTAATAATGAGTATGTTGTCTCTCAAATATTTCATCGTCATTATCATTTTAATTATACAACGGAAGATAAAGAATGGCAAGTGATGTTCGAACTCAGACTCTCTTGCCTGAAGTTTGAGTGTTTTTAACTATTATGCTACAATTCAGAGCACGACTTCTAAGATTATTATAACATATGATAATGACAATAATCTAATATCATATGTCTGCCGCCAAATGCTAATGTGGCTTGTTAGATGTGTCATTTGGCCGTATACCACATCATACCCCATGATGTGGCATGCCAGATAGCACGCATCTACATACTATATCAGTGTCTAGTGGTGGTATATTTAATGTCGTAGGACTTCTGACAATAGATCATTACTCTATAAGTATATATATACATCTAATGTATTTGGATTTTCATAGCATACCAACTCGTTGTCAATAAATGTTTTTTGTCCCACATACGTCTAAATAAAATTTTACACATTATGAGAAGATAAAATTCTTAATGAAAAATATTCAGATGTTCGCATCAAGCAATATCATAGAAATTCTTTTCAAGATCCGATCAGGATCCGATCAGTGGAGGTCTAAGATGCTTTGAAACCATATGCTTTTGTTCTTAGAAAGTCATTTTCCTTTGCCGGAAAGTTAGATACTGTGGCCATTATCGTGGCCATTAATCATCATACTCGTTACTCAATCTAGAATACTAGATATCATTCTTAATTAGACCTCATATTATATATAAAAAACACTCTATTATTCCAAGAATACTAAAAACCCATAACTCTCTACACAAATAGACATAAGACAAATGTGTATATGGTCGAATCCATTTAAACAATAAATTAGGCATCATGTATCCACCTTAAAAGGTTAATCTGTTAAGGAGAGTAACCCAAATACTTTATATATTAGTTATTTATTATGTATTTATTCAATATGAGAGTTATCCCTTGATTAATCTTGAAATTCGAGTGCTCGTTTTTAGTTTTAACGGGATCGAATTGCTTGTTGATTTTAATGGGCTCTAAAAGTTCAATCCATTAATAAGAATAGCCCAAACACTTTATATATTAGTTATTTATTTTGTATTTATTTAATGTGAGATTTATCCTTCGACAATGATGCCTTGACAATGTTTAATTGATAGTCGGGCTCCATACATAAAGTCTGATCTGACTCTATACAAAAACAGGATACTCTCGCTCTCTCTCTCTCTATATATATATATATTGTTAATTAAAGCCAATTGCGTTATTAAATTACAAGTCTAAAAGACTTATCAATCACTGACATGGCGTTCTCATAACATCCATATAGAGTGCATGCAAACGAATATATAATATAATATAATATAACTGGCAATATAAACAGGAATTTTGCAATAATTAATTACTGAATTGTATTTAAGCATTAAACCAACAAAGCAAATATTAAAATAATGTGATATTGCTGCTTTTAATCATCCTTTTAATAATGTGTAGTATATAAATTCGAAACTAAAATGGTTGTGGTACATAATAATTAATTAATTATTAGAATAGCGATTAAGCATTTTGTCATAAAAAATAAAATAATTATATTGGAATGCTTCCTTTTGACATTGATCATTAAACTAGTAATTTATTTATTTTGTATAAAAAATTTGTAACGGTGCAAAATGCGTAAGCCAAGCCAACCAAGTAATATTTAACGGTAAAAGTAGAGTGTCTAGCTCCGAAGCGTTATACACCCATTCTAATAGGCAGCTAATTATATGTACACTATGCCTCTTACTGCTGTCACATTTCAAAAAAAAAAAAAAATGATCTTATTTTCCCATAAATTAAGAAATATTCATTTAATAATATTAGAAAATAAATATTATTTATCTATTATACACTATCATTTATTAATTATTCTCCTTTAATAATTCTATCTTTTTAAATAACTATACACATTAAATAGGACATATAAGAAAATTAATATTTCAACTGCACTTAAAAAAGAAAAAAGTGAGCTATATTTTAAAACAAATAAAAAATGAATAATGGATCATCTTTGTGAGACAGAGGTAATATTTACATAATATTTTATCAATTGTTGTTGTTTACTAAAATAGCTATAAATTAAAAGACAAATAACCACATTCTTTTGTATAACTAAAAAGAAAAGAAAGTCCACAATCTTCTTCTCTCTTAACTGCAATTCTAGACACATCAAAATAGAATAATGCTATTTATCTAGATTAGTTATAATCTCTTTATTAGTTTATTAGTCATTAAATAAATAAAGCCCCCACATATTTATTCATATTAACTTATTCTCCAATATCGTGTGCTCAACCAATCTCCAGTCTATATAAATAGCATCACTCATAAAAATAAATACATATATACATAAAAGAAGCCTTTTTTTTTTAATAATATAGTGGGGTTTTTGTTTAACAGCTCACATGCCATGTCAAACTATTACAATAACCGTGGGATCCAGAGATATGCATCTCCTAGAGCAACGGCGGATCCTCATGGGAACGACTAGTGCAGTCCAAGACAAACTTTCTTCCCTCCCCGCACCCACCCCCCTGGCCCCGGAAATGAAGCTTAACTTAAAATTCTTTGCACTAATTTAGTCATTAACTGTATTAATTAATTTATCTTATTCAATTACGCTTATCTAAAATCATATCCTTTTCTCTAAAGAAACAACCCTACTCCATATATTACATTTTATTCGGGGTTTTCCAGGAAAAATGTATGAAATTAGATAGAAAACACTCAGGCATTTGGGCATGCAGGAATTAAATTTTCCACATCTAATTTATGAGCCTTTAGTAAAACCTCATTGAGAACAATTCTAATAGGTAATCTTACTCTTTGTATAATTTGTGTTACTCTTTGACGAAATGCACAGTCCTCCCTAACCTCTATCTTCAGCTCCGTCCCAGTCCTAGAGGAACTCATTGTAGATAAGATCGGAAGAGAAGTCTTGCAAATACAACATATCTGCTAGCTCTGAGATTGATAACATTAAGGATCTTCAGCAAGAGATAAGTGTAACACCCTCATTTACAAATTAAATAATTCAGTTTCAACCCGCAAAAAAAAAAAAAAAATAGACAAGAAAATTGACAACAATGACATGTGTCTTGATTAGAGTTGGTTTAAATGTGATGAGATAAGCCGAAAAATAAGATCCTACAATATATCAATTTTTTTACTTTTTTTTCTACAACAATTTTTTTAGACTTTTTGTTTTCCTCTCAATTATCTATTATTATTTATTTATATACCCTAAATCAAGAGTATCGGGCCTTATATTTCCCACCCATTTTTAACCCACATTAGCGTGACATCATTTGTGCTTGTTTTGGTCATTTTAGCCAATTTTATCCTATTCTGTATATAATCAAAATAGAAACTCATTTTTATTAATCCTTTATTAGCCTTAAATTGAGTTCTTATTGATACTTAACTAAATTTCGTACTTATTATTAAGGAAATTGTATATTTTAGTTTTTCTCCATCATGTTTTCCCTTATTCCACAATCTATTTATGTTAATAGTAATAAGGTATTGGAAGGAAAACAATCTCAATTTTTACGTCAACACATCTACCTTCTTCGACATGCGATTTCTGCTAATTTCTTACTTTGATCCATAGTTACAATATATATAGGACCAAAAAAGTTTAAAGATATTTTTTTTTTCATTTAAAAAAAATACAAAATTTTTAATTGATCATAGATTTTAATTAATTACGATCTTTACAAAGAAAGGTTTATTATACACTAGAATTCTCACATGTGCCTTGTATGGGAAGATGACAGTAATAATATAAAAATTTGAGTAGCTAGTTACCATTAGACTTACATACAAAGTAAACATAGTAACAATGTACCAATGATTTGTATACCATTTTTTAACAATAGATATGAATATTTGAAATGATGAGGTCTACAAATGATCCCGCAAAATAGGAATATGAAATATAAGACACTAATTGAACACTATCTACTCCCAACCTTTTGTATTTCTGTGTTTTTCATTTCTAACCTTTAGAAACTGATCTTTTACCCTCAATTCTCATTTTTTTACACTATCTAACCTTTTAAACTAAAAATGACTATAATACCCATTAATTGCTAACTAAAAAATTTAGCAGATTAAAAATAAATAAAAACACAAATAATAACATGATTTAGTTGCTTTTTTTAAAGAGTAATGTTATTTAGCACCACTGGTGTTTGACATCATATCAAGGCATTCAATGATAAGTTAAATCAAGTGAGTCATTTATTCATTCATTTAATTTTAGTTATTATTTAATGCCACATTAGTTGCCACACAGATTGGTACTAAGCACCACTAGTGCTACATAGCATTATTTTTTTTTAAATATTCGAATCAAATAAAAATCAAAGCAAAAAAAAAAATCAATATCAATAAAAAATTTTCGCACCCTTGTAAGTGCTCTTATGACACATATATTTCCCATGTATGCATGTCATGTGACTCATGTATCTACACGATCTGTATATATACAATTACATAAGACATAAAAAGGAATCCATATGAGTTTTAGAATACTATTGTTGAAATTAATAAGCTTGTTTGTTTATTTTTTTTGCTTTTTATGTTAATTAAAGTTAAAGGGTATTATAGTCAATTTAGTCCAATAGAATAGATATGGCCAAAAAGATTAGAACTGAGGGTAAAAATACCAATTTCTAAAGGTTAGGGACAAAAATCGTAGAAATATAAGAACTCTAAATTTGGACACAATTCAAGCCACGAAAAAAATAAAAATTTGAGCCCTAAATTAACAAATTCAATTCCATAATTTTCGTAGACGTATTCCAATTATGCGTGAATTCTTTTGGAAAGATAGATAGCAATTGATATCAATATATTGGCTTTGACAATTGATAGAGGATAAGACAAGAAAACATTGAGAGATAAATGAGAACCGCAGTGAGATCTAAGGCTAAAAAAAAAAAGAAGCTATAAAGATATATTAATAAGTGATGTCATCAATGATATCACATGTTTTCTTAATGTATCCAACAATAGGAGGGAAAAAGGAAATCAGCTACTAGACGCGATTAAAGCCACGAAAGAAATCAAAATTTGAGTCCCAAAATAACACGATTCATCAATTCCATAATATTTATAGACATATTCCAATTATACGTGAATTCTTTTGGAAAGATAGATAGCAATTGGTATCGATTTGTTGGCTTCAAAATTTGATAGAGGATAAGGCAAAAAATTAGAGAGAGATAAATGAGAACCGCAGTGAGATCTAAGGCCCAAAAAAATAAAAAAAGCTGCCAGTTTTGTTAATGTGCCCAACAATAGCCATGAGAAAAGAAACCAGGCACCTATATATATATATATATATATATAAAGATTCCTTATTTTTGGCGGTGTTTTACCATATCAATAGCAATACATGTGATCAATAATATATAAACATGCATTGCATGAGTATTTAACTAAAAAAAGATGCCAAACCCAATTGATCATTAACATTCCTTTTTCCGGTAAGCTAAATAAGAAAAGGATGCTATCAATTGAGAAATTTATTGAGGATTGATGTACATTTATGTTTAATTTGTAAATGTTCATTTTTTTTTTTACGTAGAAGTGAGTTGTCGAGATATTTTTAGTATAAGTAGGTCTCTTCAAATATGTGAACCTAATTGGTATGACCATATTCTATTTTTAGGTCGAAATGGTATGTAAACATGGGCAATGGATGTACAAATGTTGCGGAATCATCATTTGACTTCCTATACGTTATATTCTAGAATATTATTCTTCCTGTGCATCGCTTTCCATTTTGTTAATTGCAATCTCTTTTACTCAAATCAAATATTAATGAATTATTTTTCCTTGCTTATTTATACGTTTTTCCCCCTACCAATTATGATAGGCTACTCTAATGTTGGGATCATAGATTAAATTACAAAATTCATGCTATTCTCTTAATGGCACATTAATAAAAGGGAGGCTTGGAACATATGAGAGCGGTTGATAAAACTTTTTCCCCTTAATTATGTGATTTGTTTATCATTAGATAATAACTTAATCTTCATGTTTTTTCTAAAAGATCTTAACGGTTAGGTGGTTGAATGGTCAATTTGAATTCTGTGAAAGAAGATTAGTTGACCAAATTATATCATGCAATTCCTAAATGGCTCTGCCCTTGGCCAAGAATCGGTGGCTGGATTTCTTTAAACAGCTATAGTGTTTCAACATAAAGACACTTGTGAAGTTCGTGTCTAATAAAATTCTTTACTCCTTCTCCTCCACCTCCTCCTCCTCATTATTGTTGTTGTTGTTATTGGAGTTTTTGGTTTTATTTTGTTGATGTTTCTAGCTTAATAATTATTTTATCATTTTGGGTTTATTGTCTGCTTTGTTTTGGGATCATGAACTTACACAGGCACTGGCGGAGCTGGGGGGCCATGCCGGGCCCCCGGCCCCCCTAAATTGGAAAAAAATTCCATTTTAGTTTGTGTTAAAAAAAATTATATGTCAAGGTAATTTAGCGATGCATAATATACGGCTCGCCCTTTCGGCTCAGTCCTATAATAACTCCTGGCTCCGCCATTGACATAGGGTGATTTCATTCCTTATTGATTTTGATATGCATAATATTATGGTAATCAATCGAATTTGATATTTAACAATGCATTTTATCTTCAATTAGAGTCATTGTTTTTCAATTTAGGTTAAGATTCTAATTAATTTTATGGTTGATGTGTTTAATGATTTTATGCAACATTCAGGCTTACATTGAATGTAATTATACCATATAAATTTTTCCTACTTCTGTTAAATATGTTGGTTGTCTACTAGACGTTTTTAAAAGCAAAAACATTGTTATTGTCATAACAGATAGGCTCAAAGTAGGGACTGGTTCTATATAGTTTGTATCATTTATTTATTTTTTACGTTATAGAGAAATATATTTATAGCATGTCTCCAATCTCTTTGTTTTGTTTGCGCATTTACATCTATCAGGTGTGACAATATATATCAATTCATGTTACGAAGCACAAAAGAAATTGTGGACACAAATCAATGGATGAAAACAAAGGATTTCATGCAGTTGTACATTGTAAATTTATTAGTTATATTGCATTGTTAGGTAATTCTTATTTTGGTTTGAGTAATTTGGACTATTTTGACAAGTAAAATTTTGGATACTTTCACCGTGCTCACTGTCTTGGTACATCTTCACAAATTTTTCAATAACATTAAATGTGCATAAGACGGTCATTAGTATTTCTATTTCCTACCAGTAAGATCTTTCACGTGTTGTTAACTGTGCATCGCACGGGTGCAAATACTAGTAGCTCTAATTCAAATTTATTTTTAATATGTATTAGTATGTCACCCGTGCTTTGGAGGGGCAAGATACTTCAAAAAATATTTTATTTCGAAAAAAAGTTCATTATATAAAGTTCTAAACTTAAAAATTAAAAAAAAAAAGAAAAGAAAAACAATTGCTTAAAATTTAAAAAAAAAAAAACTCAAATGCAATAATAACGTGTACATACTCAATATTCTACGAACTTTGCATATATGGAGTCATCTTTAATCTACTAAGATAATATAATCGTGAGATTGATACAAAAAAAAAAAATATTGTACTACAAACACAAAAGGGTAAAAAACATGCATTCATCACTCTTCAGAATACCTGCAATAACTACCCAAAAAAAATAAAAAAAAAAATAAAGAGAAAATATTCATACTCTTAACAAATACTATTAATTTACAAAAACTTTTAAAAATATGTTTTACTTTGAAAATTTAAATTGTTAACATTTTCTAGTAAATAACATGCCGCTAACGAAGGGTAGAAAACCCATGGATTATACATTGGGTGAACTCTACAAAACATTTAACGACTTACAACGACGACTTTATGGCATATGATTACTTGTTAAAACATGAATTAACTACTTGTTATAACTAGTGTTTTACCCATGTATTACATGGGAAGAAATACTTACAATATTTTAAATTATAAAAATTTGAACAGTAGTCACCATTAAATTTACACTAATAGGTCATATTTTAAAAAAAATATACGATAAAAATTTGTAATAATTTAAAAACACTCAAAAATTGGAATTTATTATAAAAATGGGACATAAAAATCTAATTAACTAATTCAAAGTGTTGAGTCAGGACCTATGTAATCTAATACCATTCTAGTTGGCTTTCGAAACTTTTGGTGAGTAGTTCGATTTCCCTACCTTATGATCCCTTTATAGTGTGTGTGTGTGTATCTAATTATTCAAAGCTTTCTTGAACATTACACTTACAATTGAATTGCTTGTGTAGCCATATTTGTCACCAATTATGATCCTCAACTGATTTTGATTCATAACACTCAATACTGTTTTCTCAAATAAATGCCAACATGTGAGAGTGATGACCCTGCTTGACTTTTGTTGATAATATTCCGTAGGAGACTATTAAAGCAAATTGCCTCATTTGAAATGCAAAAGACATCCTAAGTTTAGATGTTGTCAAAGTCATCTTGGGATAAAAAAAAAAAAAAGAAAGAAAATGTTTCATAAATTTATAGCAGGCAAAATTTTCCTTGACAGTGATTTTCATGACTTGTATTTGTAGAAGAAAATAATTTAAATATAACAAATATATACCAATGATAGAAAAATATCCTATCATCTTAAACAATAAGAGTATAAACCCACAATACATTCCTTGCAAATCTATATAAAATTACACATCTGCTAAATATAGTAATCTTTTTTATTATAGTCACCATGTATTGTAAATTAATAAATAAACATGTACACGGTATATGGAATTGGGCTAGTACTCAGTCTTAGTGCAGCAAGTAAGGTTCATAGCGTGAATTACATTATAAACATTTAGCTATTGTTATGAGGTAAAATAAATGGATGCTTTTTTTTTTTTTTTAAACCAAAATTTATTGAACATCATATATTTTATATTATAAATCTAAAACTTGATTTTGTTGAATAGGAGTCAAATTACCATTGCGCCCCCCCAACAAAAAAAATAAGGACAAATCATACATTATATAGTCATAGCAACTGTTTTCCGTTACATGATTAATTATCTGTTAAGTAATCCTCAATAAGCACACATCTGACAGCATGTATATATACATGCAAAACTATACAGATATTTGTAATTTATTAGGATACAAACTACAAAAATGATAAGTGAAAGTTCTCACCACTTTCAAAGAAAGTTCGGATTCAAATGGAAGGATGTTTCCAAGTAATTTCAAGGCAATTCCTATAATAATCAAACATTAAGAACTAAAATAAAAAAGGTATAGTTTTTTTGTGAGAAAAACAACTATCTTATTTTATATATAAATGATGATGCTGATGATAATTAAATTTAATAAGTAATTGAACTTAATTTAAATTGTGTAGGGTAGTCTTGGAATTGAAAAAGGCATATTTACAATTTGTTTCAAAAGTAAGGTATTTTTCAAAGCCCCATCAAAAAAATGCGGTTTTAAGTAAAGAACACTTTAAAAAATGGGTTAATTAAACCTAGCGTCTCCAACCTTACAGCTTTGTATCGATTATGTCCCTAACATTTAATTTTGAATTTTTACGTCTCTAACCTTTTGTACAATGTGAAGATTATATTGGATATATTGAACGTTTTATCAATTAATAGTGTAATAGGTAAATCAGTCCACGTTCTGGTCAGTTAGAAAGACATGTATAAATACCTTCTAGAGTGCATTTTCAATCATATTATTACTTAGTAATCACATTTTTAAAGCTTAATCTTGTATATACATGTTAAGCTCCAAACAGTCAGGTATTCATGATTTAACAGAGGAAATGATTCATTCAATGTCAAATACTATAACCAATAATAGGGTCATTCATCAAAAGTGCCCACTTAACTAGGATGTGAGGCTAGAAACCCATGCATCATACTATTAGTTAAGTTTACAAAAAAATTAATAGAGCATAGGTACTCGTTAGATTAGGTTCTTACATTAGTTATTAAACCTTACATAATCAAGCTTTGAAATACTAGTGGCTCAAAAG
>CAVNYN010222764.1:7346-26575 GCA_963692815.1 Nyctanthes arbor-tristis
CCCCCCCCCCCCCCCCCCCCCCCCCCCCCCCCCCCCCCCCCCCCCCCCCCCCCCCCCCCCCCCCCCCCCCCCCCCCCCCCCCCCCCCCCCCCCCCCCCCCCCCCCCCCCCCCCCCCCCCCCCCCCCCCCCCCCCCCCCCCCCCCCCCCCCCCCCCGCTTATTTGTTCAAGGGACAATCGAACTCGACACTTTCTATTTGCGTAATTTCTTTTGATTTCTTATCGGCTTGGCTGCGTCCAAACTCCGGCCAGCGATGGGATCTCTTTATCGACAGTGTCTTGGTGATGGTCTTGGCTTGACTTCCACCCATACCAAATACTTGTCTACTTCGGCTGTATAGTTTTGGAATTATACTATATCTACTTAACTTTTTACCCAATCACATTTGGGATGATCTTGTTTCGAAATTTTCTAAGGAGAGTTGTACTCTCCTCACTACACATGCCCCCCCCTGACTGGGGGGAATCTGGCCCCCCTGATTACCCCCAATCAGGGGGTGCCACATAGGGGGGAGAGTACCCCTCTCCATAGAAGCACCCATCTTGTTTTTGTGCCATGTACAAGAATTTCAGCCAAAATGAAAATGAGTTGACGTTTTCACTAAATTATGTAATAAATGTGTATTGTAGAAGATATGGCAAATAAAAAGGAAGAATGAGATAAAACATTCCCCGTGGTGAATATAAATATGAATTGAAGTAATAATAGGACACGTATATTCTAATTATTGACTCAAGAAGAGAGAAAAAAAGATATATAATAATGACCAAAAAAAAAAAAAAGATGTAGATGGGCGGTGTCTAGCAAACCTTCTACATTTAGTCTAGGAGGAATGTAGAAATCTTCTACATCTTGAAATATATTATGTACGCATTTTTGTCACATGGCATTATTGAGAGTAGAAAAACTATTAAAAATGCTCCAACCATCCTCGTCGGTTTTAAACCCAAAACTGCTATGTTGTGAGCCTGTGAACAATAAAAATAATTTAACACTATATTATGTCATATGACAGATCGGAAGAGTCTAGATGCACGCTAGGTGATCATATGGTGGTGCTGGATCGGGTGTCAACAAGAGCCCTAAATGTATCGGCCCAGGCGGGAAAATGTCTAGGGTACCCAATTTTTCTGTTAATCCACCGATTATTATATCTTTTGTTTTGGGTACCAAACATGGACTTGGATGATGCTGAACTAGATTATCAGAGCTCAGCTAATTGCTCAACACAAAATCCCAGAGGTTGAAGTTGTTCTTTCTAACCCAAGGTCCCCAATCTGAGTTTGCTTGCTTGATCTGCTCCCCGCTTCCGCATAGAGTGAGGAGACGTGAATATCATTCTTCAATTTTCATCACTTCGGTTTTGGGATCCGTGGTATACATTGTGCGCCTTTGTATTACTATTTCACATGCTTTGTATTTATTTATTTTTTCAAATTAATTATCTTTTTTTTTCTGGTGGTTTTTGGAGTTTTGACTGTAAATATTTAAGATTAATTTCCAAAGATGTTGTCTTGTTTAATCCTTTTTGAATTTATTTGATCGTAATTTACATAAAAATTAATAGAATACAGAAAATTGACGAACTTATGAAATTTTAAACCCTTTTTCAGTACATTTCGTGACATCGTTTTTAGGTTAATTTTGATGTTTGATATTTAATCTTGTGGTGAAAAGTGAAGATAACTTCAATGAATTTCCTATGAAATTAAATGCCTGTCTCATGTCCTTCATAGTTGGAGTTGCTTCTGGAAACAAGGTTGAGATCTTTATCTCAAGGGGAAAAAAGGTAATATTTTCTATGTACTTTGTTGGCCGACTTACTAAGCTTTTGGATCGTCCCATGCTTCAATATCAGAAATCTCTGTTATCATATTTCTAGAATGGAGTCAAATGAACTTGAAGAAGACGAATTTGGGTTCTCGAGAAACTACTTTTTGGCAAAAGAATTGGGCACATCCGGCAAGAAATCAGCATGCAAACTCTCTGACATTAGTGTTGTTGATGAGCAGGTTTCTTAAATTATTTCTCAAATCACCTCAGCTATTTTAAAATATTAATGATTTTATTTTATTTATTTATTTATTTTTTTTGAATGAAAGAAACGTGCAAGGGAAATGTAAATTTTGAATTGTTGTTTACAGGAACTAAGAGAAGCATATGCTAACCTTGAGCCAAAGCACGAGAAAGAAATTAATGATTTGATAAACTGTTATAAGAAATTATATTCAGAATGGGTTTTCATATTAAGGTACTTTACTTTTAAATTATGTTTTTCTCTTTTGGTCTCCAGATTTTGATGTAAATTGCCTTTTTTCCCCTAGAGTTTTTTTCTATTATTCTATTGAGTTTTTTTCTATTCTATTATTTATTTTTAATTGTGGTTCTTAAGGTGTGGTTTTGGGCTTTTGATGTATGGGTTTGGTTCAAAGAAAGCCCTGATCGAAGATTTCGCTTCAACTGCATTGACTGATTATTCTGTTGTTGTGCTTAATGGATATCTTCAGCAAATTAATCTTAAACAGGTATAAATAATTATACAATCTGTCAATTTTTTTGGTTTTCAGCTTTTCTACTTTGCAAGTATCTTTGCTTGTTCACTTCTTTTCTCTTCTTGCAATGAAATCACATAGTGAAAGAAGATTAGCATGTGAGGAGTAATTCTATCTTGTTGGATGATCTACAAATTACAATTAATAAAAAATAATAACTGAAAGTTGGGAAGGAAACACAAATCATTGGGCTGTGTATGGCTGTCTTGTTCTTAAATATGGGTATCTTGTTCTCTTTAAGAAGATTCATGATCAAGTAACTCTGTAGTTAAGGAAATTTATTTACCTTGCATGCTTAACATGAAATCATGGATATTGAAATTGTAGGTTTTGATTACATTGGCTGAACTCTTGTGGGATCAACTGAAAGTGCATGGCAAAACTACCTTTGAAAATGTTCCTAAAAACCAGCAACCATTTAATACCAAATCCATGGATGATCTTATTAAATTTCTAGATGGACCACATCTGGAGGACAAAGAATGTTATGTATGCTTGGTCATTCATAATATTGATGGACCTAGCTTGCGGGATTCTGACACTCAACAGTATCTTGCCAGAATTGCAGCCTGTTCTCATATCCGTATTGTTGCTTCTATTGATCATGTAAATGCACCTCTATGTAAGTATCATCCAAATTTCAAAAATTCTATGAGACAGGATTATCAAACATTGGGCAACTATAGACTCTACTTCATTTCCTGTTTTCTCTTTTCTGGTTCTTGGTAATTTTTCTGTTGGATGATGAGTATATTCTGGAGCTTTAGAGTGGTTCTGAGATGGTGGACTGCTCTTGTCAATTAAAAACCTCTGGACAGTAATGCTAGCTTAGTCGAGTTGAGATGCTTATGCATTACCTGAGGTGAAAAACATTCAGATGCATGAACTTGATTTGCAGTAATTTTGGTGGTTTTATGATATTGAGTAGATCAAATTCTTCATACTCGTACTGAACATCCAGTTTATGTAGAGCTTGTTATTGCAGCTCTTTATGTGCCAACCCCCACACTCACCCCACAAAAAAAAAAGGGAAGAGGATTTAATAACTATATATATGCATCTTGTGCATATATAGCTTATGGGGATCTCTCATTTTCCCATTAGCAAGTGGTCCATTTCTACACAGGCTTCCACTGTGTTATTTGATTATTATAAGGTGGACAACAATTGAGTATGCATCCATGTATGTATCTTATGTGAAGATTTTTGCTCTAATATTATTACATTGGTTGTGCCAGTGTGGGACAAAAAGATGGTTCACACTCAGTTCAATTGGTACTGGCACCATGTTCCAACTTTTGCTCCATATAAGGTTGAAGGAATGTTCTTCCCTCTTGTCCTTGCTCATAGTGGTGGTGCTCAAACTGTTAAGACAGCTTCATTAGTCTTACAGAGTTTAACTCCTAATGCTCAAAGTGTTTTTAAAGTTGTTGCTGAGCATCAGTTAGCCCATCCGGATGAAGAAGGCAAGTGGTTGCATCTCTTTGAGTGTCTGTCTAAGACCATATTAAAAACTTAATATCTGTAGTGATATTTAAGTAGAAATTGAGTTACATGTTTTAAGGTCAGGGTTATTTTCAATAAAAGCAATTTTTTTACCTTATGGGAAACGTAAGTTAAACAGGTTTGGTATTAAAAAGTAACTTAAGAGTAACTTTACCTTTCTTTAAGTTTAGTCAAATATATTCATTGCATTAGAAATTAATTTGTATCACTTATCTTTCAGGGATGCCAATAAATAATTTATACACAATTTGTAGAGAGCGTTTTCTGGTGAGCAGCCAGATTACTCTCAATGCTCATCTGACAGAATTCAAAGATCACGAATTGGTGAAGACCAAAAGAAATTCGGATGGACAAGACTGTCTGTACATTCCTCTTACAACTGAAGCACTTGAAAAAATTGTGCAAGAGATCAGCCAATAGAAGTTTCCTATTCCACCGTCTACTGAAACTGATATTTCCTACCAGAATTTTCTTTCTGGTGTTGAATCCGAATGAAAATGTAGCTTTAGGAACTGCATCCCACATAGCTCCATAGCCTTCAAAATTTGTTTCAAGCCCTCTTGAGGAAATGGCTTTTTTAAGTAATGATATTGGTTATGAGGGATTTGATCTATCATAATCTTATTCAGTGTTGCCACTCATGGTGGACAAGCCAATTCCATAGGCAGTGAAGGGGGGGGGGCTTCTATAAAGAAGCCATTGTTTGTGTTGCTGTTGTAAAATGTTTGGATGGTTTTCTGTCATTAATTTGTGTGACATCTGGGTGCTTAGCCAAAAGAGATACTCATGTCTAGCAAGTCAGTAAAATATTTTGTTGGATGGCATGGAGCTTAATCCTTGACTGTGAATCAACTTTCACATTGTGATATTATGTGAACCAAGTTACCTACCCGATATGAAGAATTGCTAACTGGTTTTTCTTTCTAGATCAGATGGGAAAGGCAATGAAGAAAAAGGTAGCAACTTGCTTCTTCATGATAAATCTGTTGGGACAAACGGACAGTTTTTACCTTGAAAGTGAATTATGCATTTTTTTTATGTCATACATATATTTTGTTACATCTATTGCTGTATCTGATGACTTCATTTATTGAATATCATATATGCAATTACCAACTACTGCATTAGATGATTGTTGATTTATATTATTCTCGTTGAAAATCTCCTGTTGTAATTCTAGCCTTATCACATCCTGTTACTTGAAAATCCGAGTTTTTTTTTTTTTTTTTTTTGTGCTCGAAATGATCTAAGGTCCATTGTATAGGCTATCAAGTCTAGCACTATGGGTCGGAACCAGAACTGGAACCAGAATGAGAAGTTTTTTGCTTACTAGGTTGGGAAGAGGGTGGGTTGGGGTTGGGGTTGGGGTTGGACAGGGTATGCAACAAAGATATCAGTGTCATCCCGCAAAGATCCTTGCTGGGAAAGCCCTTGTCCTTAACTGCTTTTTGCCAATGACCAGAAATCTTGTGCTTTTCACAATGACTTGATTCATAATAGGAGATGCCAGCAAGCAACATGAAATGAGACAAAAACAATACAATCTACCCCCAGTCCCCACCCCACCACTTTTCCGATCTCTTATCTTTTGATGCATATGATTTTGAGTGGCTCAATGGAGAAGATGAGTCTGTCGAACACAAATAATGCCTCCATGATTGAGATGTTGACCTTCATTTGGGAAAAATAAAGATGTTTTCCCTTGGCAAAATTTGGACCAATGGACCACCTAGTACACGTGTGTGTAGGCTCCAATCTTCTCACCAAACTGTGGTGTGTTTTGTGTTTTTCTCACAATACCATTATTCCTTGTTCTAGTTGCATTAAATTTTTGCTTCATCTCTATCACACCATGTCTACTCCATGCCCCATACCTTAAAATTAAGTTGTGAGTTCTTGATGCAAAACATATGGGTTCTTAGTTTTTATGCATTTCTATATGTGGCTTTTAACTGAATGGAAGCAAAGTGATTTTCTTAGCGTGTTTTCATACACATTTATCAACAGATCGGTGCGTACTGTGTATTGATACACAAACTGTGTGATTTTTATTCTATCACTTGAGAATTGGAAAAGTAACAATTTTTATGTTTGAATTTGCTCCCCATCCGTGTTGGGAAATGCCCATAGAGGGAGTGGGTCCCATTGGCATGGTGAAGTCCACCTCCATGTTAGGGGAGGGAGGGCATTTTCTGCCATAGGTAGGGGAAAAGCTCCTTTATATATTTTCTGTTACACATTATAATTAGAGTTTGTTGCAATTAGAACATCCACATTGGTAGTGTTAAAGTAGATAGTAAGTAGAGCTGTTAGTTAACTCAAAAAACAATCTACATTGGTAGTGTTAAAGTAATTGTTAAAAGCATTTAATCTAATAAGTTAGTTTAATTGTTAAAGTTAACAATAAATTTAACAACTTTATGGTATTTTTCTTTTTTTTTTATTTTAATTAAATTGAGATTGACCCACTATTTAACTATTGAATTGATAATTAAATTTAAAACTCTTATTTATAATCACCAGTGTGACACAAATCAATAGTTAAATTTAACTTGCTTATGTGTCATTTAACAATCATTAAAAATTCTATTTTTTATTTATGTGGATAATTAAATCTAACAACACTAATGTGTATGCTCTTATAATTTCATAACACGTATAGTAAGCTAGATTATATACGGTATAAAATATAAATCATGAAATAACAGTTTTGTTATGTGTATAAATCATCAAATATTTGTGGAACTGGAAATATCTTTAAATTGCCCGAGTGTTGTCGCTTTAATGAGCATCAAGTCTGAAGGGTACCAGTTTTTCTACAGTAACATTAGGTTGGTTACAGAATTTGCATGGTTAAAAAAAAAAAGAAAAAAAAGAAATCATTATCGGTTTAATGAAACCATTAATGATTTTTTGTGTATTTTAACTATGCGGGTTTTCAGTTTTGTAACAGGTACCGATATCGGTACTTTAGAATTTTCGTGACGGGTATAACACAACATTAGTCTTTCTAGATAATGAATCATTTGCAATTATGTAGACGTTAACAATGAGCAGCATTTCAAACATTATATCTTTGGGTAGGGGATTTAAAAAAGTTTGGCCAACTTTGGTGCATGTTTAGTAATACTTATAAGGAGCATTTACATTTTCACTTTTCTGGATCTCTATTTTTTGTCCCTAAGCAGTCTTATAAATTGATCTATATTTTTGGGTATATTGCAGATGGGAAAAAATCAAAATAAAAAAAAAATAATATCTTAAATATTTAGTGATGGTAGGCTCATAAGTTGAGACGGCACATGTATGAATTAATTGCATTTAATTGTCAGCAACATGCCTTTTGATACATACATATCCATCATCCAGGTTGAATACAATTAAGTATCACTGTGGATCACCAACCATTAGCACTATATAATTTTATAACTAACTTCATTTATTACCTAATAATAGTAGTAATGAAGATCAAACTCATACATGAAAATGACCAAACGCAGATCCTCTATGATGCAGATTGCTACCCAATAATAATAATAATAATAATAATAATAATAATAATAATAATAATCACTATGTGTTGTAGAAATGAATTGTATTCTGATACGTATTTGACGGCCAACGGCTGAACCTTCACCAAAGTTACAATATATAATATCTAGACAAACGCAGACATGCAAGGGAATAACTAAATAAATACTTTCAAAATATGATATCTAGACAAATGCAGTCATCAAGTTTGTAGGTAAATAAAACAAAATTGTTACTTTTTTAATAATTTTCTTTTCTACTACTATAATTGAAACTAGATGTTTCTATTATCAATATTATTATAGAAAAAAATAAAGATGGCTATATTGACACCGCTATTTTTTTTTTTTTATAACCACACCGCATTCTAATTACATATATATTCTTAGATTTTCTTAATTATTGTACTGACACTTTTAACTTTTTTTCATCATATTTTGTTTTTAAACCTTCTATTAACTCAAATGTATCTTATATTCAACAAACATTTTTATCCAAAAATTTTGTTCAAGAAGTCGCTAAACTTTAAACAAGTAAAAAATGGCAAATAGTTAAGAGCAAATTAAAAATTTTTTCATAGTTTATGAATCTCATGATAAAAGAAATTGCCAGGAAATTATTATTTGAGGCAAGAAATATTATTTGATAAAAAATTTATAAAAAAGAACGTGATAAAATCATATAAGAGTGTAAATGGAAAAATAAACGAAGTTATTGGACTATTTATGTGAATAAAATGTGGTGTATTTATATTTTAAAAAAATTTGTAGTGTCAATATATTTTTCCAAATAATAATAAACGAAAAGAAAGAAAAAGGCGTTACTCAAGTAATCTATAAATTGGTTCATGTTGAAATTGATAGTGATGGCATATCCAATCCCACCATGACTTCTCAACACTTGAGTTACACTTACACATAATATGTGATAAATAAATAAATTATATTGTATTGTTATGTCCCAAAAACAGTACCCTTTATTCCTCCATTTCACAGCCACATCATGGCCAACATATTATTATTATTGATACAAAGTGTACAAAAATTGAGTTTCTGCAAAGACAAACTCTGGACCCCTACCCCCAACCCCACTCTAACCTCCACACCCTTCTGATTATCCTTATCTTTCTCAGGATCGATTCATTCTTTCTGAACGCAACATACAACTCTCTGATACTCGAAATCTTCTTGCTTTTCTAAGCAGACAAACCTATCATATCAACCCAATATTGTTGCACAAAAATCATGGAAAGACAGTTTCAGATGATAAGAGAAAAAGATGAAGAGAATCAGCAAACAGTGGCACCAGCTACAGCAGTCTCAACAACTTCTGCTTCTTCATCTCCTTCTCATGAATTCTCATTCTCCATTTCCCTCCAACCATCGGCTTCGAAAATCCAGGCCGACAAAAGTAAATCATCCCTCCCTTCTTCATTTGCTATAGATTTGTCTCCTGCAGATGATATATTCTTTCATGGCCATTTACTTCCGCTCCATCTCCTCTCCCACCTTCCGGTCTCGCCTCGCACTTCAACTAATTCCATGGATAATTTTACCCTACCGATAAGAGAAATCCCTGATGGCGAAGATAAGAGCTCCAACCATCACCACAAATTCCCCGAAAACATTGAATTTGAAGCCAAGGAGGGAGAAGAAAAGCCGAAACCCTTCTCTTTATTTGGGCGGGCGAAAAAAGAGTGCGAAAACAGAGTAAAGGATGAGAAGAAGACAACGAAAATGAAGTTCGAGTTAAGCAATGTGGTGAAGAGGTACATGAGGATGGTTAGGCCATTGTTCTCATTCAGAAGCAGAAGAGGAAATCCCGAAATCGATAGACAACCTTACTCGCTTTCGGGCAATTTAATGTTCAGAAAAAAGAAAGAATTGAGAGGAAAAAGAGGTGAATTTTCGGCACCGGTTTCAATGAGGACATCTCCAACAAATAGTGGTCTTTTGGTGGCCACCGGAACTCTCACTCCAACAGGTGCTAGTGATAGCACCATGGAAGAATTGCAGGCAGCAATTCAAGCTGCAATTGCTCATTGCAAGAAATCCATAGCCATGGAAGAGAAAACAAATTAATTCCCATTAATAATAGGTTTGGTAGATATATATGATTCCATTGTTACATATATAATAACGTGGTGATATATATATTTATGTTTAACATAACCATTTTTTGTGGATTAAGTAATATATGCCAAGTTTTATTTTTATTTTTCTTCATCGTTTGATGTTCGTTTGTTGATTGTTTGATATTGAGGCTATATGTTTCGATTTTTCATAACACCTTTACCATAAAACACCGTCGATACATAGAAATGAGCATCCATGGAGCTTGGATTCTTCATTGGGTTTATTTTTGCAAGTTTAGTATTATTGTATTATTATTAATTAGCTTCGACTGGAAATTCTATCATCAAATGTACTTGTTAATGGCTTTGTTGTTTTCCATTGTTGAGGATAATAACCTTCGCTTTCATTTGGAAAATTTTGCATGTGAAAGGTTAGAGATATTCTCACGATTCTTTAGTGTCTTTGGAAAAGTCAAGGAGACCTTGTACCAAAGAATATAAATCACTATGTTATTCACACACGTGTTATTTTTATTTTGATCATTTTCATAGACCAAACATATATATGTACGTGCATGTCAAGAAGAGATTTTGATCACCTAGGCACGGGAGTGAGCACCTCAAATGAATCTATACATGGATTCACAAACTGGGATGTCGGTTCACATAAAGCGCTCATATTAAGGCATTGTGCCCAGATGAATAGAACTTGGAAAAAAAACAGTAATGATAAAATATTAGTTCACCAATTAGTTTACCAGTTGTGTATTAACTAAAATGTTAATTAAGGTATTTAAATAATTTGAACTTTAGATATTTTGAGGTTAAAATTATAAAATTGATAAACCAATAAGGAAGCGTAGTATTACTTAAAAAGAAAAAAGAATTGATAATCAGACGTGTGCTCTTCCGATCTAGCATAGGCAACCACTTGAAAAGTAAAAGCATAAACAATTGGATCTTATAAGTGTGTCACTACTCTATATATAGAATTTTCAAAAGGTTTGACCAAGTTAATGTGTCAATTTCTTATCTACTCATTTATAGGTTCCTGGACATCACAATGGTTTAACTTTCTGTACAGGCAGAATTATCATTTTTATGCATGTAGCTTTCAAACGTAACCTAAGAAGGATTAGTCTATTTATACAAATGAATGTAAAGATGCGTCTACATAAAGAGTGTGAAGTTACAATTTCACTCCATGTTGTGCACTGAAAGAGAGAAAAAAATATATTGATAGAATTATAATTTTACGCCCCTATTTGTAAACCTGTACACCCATTTGTGTGCGTAGCATTACTCAACCTAAGAAATATCATCTATTATATATATACACACACATATAAGTATTTTTTTATAAACGGATTTGATTCTTGCCGAACAATGGGAATATCATACGTGTTTAACACATGCAGGTCAAACAAAATAGCGGGTTATTAATACTTGAACAAAACGGAATATCTGCGTGCTCACTATTTTTATCGCTATTATCTAAGAAGTTCTAATTAACACGTCCTTCGAAATTAGAAAAAAGTATTCTTTGTCACGCAGTAGAATTCTCGAATTACTTGTTTTCTTTTCTTTTCTTTTTTTTTTTCGTTTATCACTTCATTGTTTGGTTATGAATTATTAAGGTCGAAAATTGATAAACTGTTATGATTTGTAATTTTGTATGCAACTGAGTATTTGAAGCTCAATCTCTACCAAAAAGATCAAGTTATTACTGCAGTTTAAAATAATATAAGATGCTTTTATTGCATGCCCCCACCACAAAAATTCAGAGAATAATTAATGGCTCCAACAAAAACTATATTATACACCAACCAAACAATACATTAATTCAAATAATAATTTATTTATTAACCAGAGTCACTCGATCGCTCATATTAAACAACACTGCGATAAATACATGACAACAAATTTGATTTAATTTTCAAAACTCGATATTAACTCACCCATCAATCAAGTGATGTGTTATGTTATTGTCTCACTGCTATTTAGCGTAAGTTATACGTGTTGTTTGAGCAGATATTTTTATTAATAATGTCGTTTCTAAAGAACACGTACGATTTGCGCACTTAAAACACCACACGAAATGCACACCCAAATAATTATATAGTCAATTTAGTAATATTGGTGCCCAGAGGTTAATGGAAGAAAAAGAATGAATTTTAAGGAAAAAAATCACTTTTTTATTACAAGGGGGATATAGGGGATATAGTAATATCCCCTATATTACTAAATGAATTTAGTAATATTGGTTACTTTTTTTTTTTTATTACTAGGGGGATATAGGGGATGGTGGGATTAGAAAAAAAAAATCACTTTTCACATAATTAAAAGCAAAATAACTATTATCCGTTACACCTTTGGTTACCCCCGCCCCCCACAAAAACAAAACCAAAAAAACAAAGTAGGTAAAGTGACATTTTTTATGTGGACTTATTTGATTCTTTTCTTCGAATCTTTTGGGCTTTGATGGTCTCATGTGGGCCCGGTTGTGTACTGACTATTTGGGTCTAGAGAAGCCAATTTGATGATTGCAGGTAGCCTTCTAAGACCGAAGTGTGTAGCCCGATCATCTTGATTGGGCCTTACTGGGCCCGTTTTGATGATCCATACTTGAACTTGTTTTGAAGGAATCTATATATATATATATATATAAATGCATATTAGTCTGTGGTACTTTTATACCACAGTTTTCCGGTCAAAACTGTCTCAAGTGAGGGTATTTTAGACATTTTTTAAATGTTAGGTAGATTCTACGGTATATTATAAATTAATATTTCTCTATTTTTTCAATTAGTTAGGAATTATGATACTTGTTTATTCTTATCTTCAAAGATTTTGTTGGATGTATTTTATTTTCTTAAATATTTTGTTAGATTAATTTATATGCAATGTTTTTTGATTTTTTAATTTAAAATCTTTTTAATATGCATATCTTATCTAAGAAGTATTTCTTAATTTGTATTAAAATATTTAATCTTTAGTTAATGCATTAATTTTTAATTATTGTTTATATGCTTTTAAATCGAGTCGTTAATTATTACGTTACTTCTTTTACATATGAAAAATATAGTTTAATTAATGTTTCATAGTTTACGGAATTCATAGTATAGTCACGGAGAAAAATAAAATGTTTAATTCCCTAATATATAAGAATAACAAGGGGTCGGGTTGAGATCGAGTATACTACACCCTTTAACTTACATATCAATTTTTTTACTCATCCCTACTTAAATCGGCGACGGGTCGGGGAAGGGTTAGCACATGCAATTCATATTACCCATTTATTAGCCAATTTAAATATATTTATATATTTCTATTTTCAGTTTTTTTATTAAATAGTATTCTAAACATTAAAATTACAATTGAAATTACTAAACTTTCTTAATAGGTTTTATCATCTTTTTACTTTTTGAACCATTAGAGTTTTTAGTAAATATTTTTATTTTTGTCCAAAAAAAGATAACTGAGTCGGGTACGAGTAAAAATTATCTTACCCTTACTCAGTACATTGTTAAGTCAAGTCGATTTTTTTAATCTCTTCCGATCTGAATTACCTATTTAGTCGACTACTCTATATCTTAACAGGATCAGGTACCCATGGGTATCAAGTTTGTCGGGTCTTTTTACAATTGCTATTAAAGTCACTGAATAACATTTTATATCGAGTAAGCACATAGTAACTGTTAGTTAACAGTAAGATAATTAAAACATTATAGTTCAATATGATTAATCATACATTACTCAACATTTGGTACTAATGCTAGATATAATTTGATTTGGTATCTTCCCGTGCAACGCATGAGTGATAATCTAGTTATTATTATACAAAAGTACCTACCTTTATACATCATCATGCAAGAAGTGATTCTAAGGCGACATAGGAATGTGCCATAAAAATTGATATTTTTACTTGGTACAAACTTATTGGTAAATTATCACACGGGTCATTTTTCATCACCATTCAAACTGTGTAATATCTACCATGTCAGTTTTTTATGTCTTCCTAAAATTTTTGTTATGCGAATGGTCATCTTTGTTTTTTTGGCAATTTCATCACCACTTTTTTATTTCTTTTGTAAAATTCACACTTGATACCAATTTTTGTTAACTCACAATTCAAAATTTTAACAAATTGCAAAAAATGTTCCAAATAATTAGTATAAGATGTCATTGTGTAATTAGTCACTGCATTTTCTTTTTAACAATTCATCCTCACATTCATATTTGTTTGTAGAATTTATCCTCGATGCTCATTGGTGTTAAAGTGTTTTTTGTCCACTCACAGTTCAAAGTTATAACAAATTGCAAAAAAAAAAAAAAAAGTAAAAAAAAAAAACCTAAATAATTAATATTGTTGAAAATAAATTAAAATAATTTTCATTTTTTGAAAAAGTTGAAAATAACTATTTTTCAATTATGTTAATTAACTTGAAACCATGAGAATGTATATGCAAGTCGAATAAAATAAAAAAAAAATTGGAACCTTATGCATTTTTTTTAATTTTAACTGTGAGTGGACAAAAATACCTTACTAAAATGGAGAAAATTAAACAAAAATGGTATAAAAATGAATTATACAAAATAAATATGAAGTAGGGATGAAATTGCCAAAAAATAAAAGTAGAGATCAATTGCACAATAATATCCAAATATAAGGATCTTTTGCACCAATTACCTAAATTACTAATTTTACCATTTTTTAAAATTTTTTATTACGGTGCGCTGACACCATATATGGAGATCACTTGATGATTTCTTATTTTTAATAACTAGTCTCTTACCCGTGCGTTGCACAGGAAACCAAACAAACAGAAATATAAGAAAAATGAAATGTTCCGTATCAACATAACGGAAAGAAGAACCTTAACCTCAACTCATCACAAGGAACCCCCTGAACACTTGAAATTAAAATTGATATCATCAAAGCAAAAACTGTCTTGGAAATGAGACTAAAGTGATTTTGAATATTTTGTAAGTTCTTTTTTTCTTTTGAAAACGGACATTTTGTGAGTTGCTTCAGACGTGTGCTCTTCCGATCTCTTCAAATCTTTTTCTCGTAGCATAGCTTAAATTGGGATGAAAAAATAATTTTGAAGTGCTAATAAAGAAGTACAATTCAACCGGTTTGGGATAAAGATCCAAATTTATAAAGAAAAGTATTTAGTGAAAAAGGCATAACATACATATTAGTCTTAAATAAATGTTAGCACATCTTTAATTAAGCAATCAATCATGCGTATGTCCTAGTATATGTGCCAAGGAATGATAAAGTTTGAAAGTCGAATATAAGGACGTGATTAGGATATATGGTGAACACTTCCAAAAAGCACATATGTCAATGGTAAGTTTGCTTATCATGTATAAAACTACCAACAAAATTAATAGATTCACCGTTCCAATGACCGCAGCCCATCTATAATAATAACATAATTGGGAGAAAAGGAAGTTACAAAAAGGGAAAAAGAAAAAGGAAAAGAAAATTAACTATTTGTTTGTATTTTTATTTAAACTGAATACCATCTCTAAAACTGGCCGTCTACATATATGATCAATAAAAAATGAAACACAAGGTTTATGACATGCATGCAGTCAAATGATCTTGGAAGATGATACAAATATGCTTCTCACCTAATGATCATTTCATCGATCGTTGAAATATTGATGAATTTGTTCTCCTGTTGTCGCCATGCTTTAGCAAGACGGTGGAGAGTGTCTCTGCATGAGGGATGCATGGCAACCACCAATGGCTGCAAATTGCAATCCTGCTTATAGGCGGTGCCAAACTAACATTTGGACCTAGGTAGTATAAAGAAGAATGCAATCTTTTCTTATTAATAAACTATAAGTACCATTAAGTACATCTAGCGTTCTTTTATCAAATTGATTCAGGCGTACAAATATGCTATATTCAACTAAAGTGTGGGACGGTACTAATGCATAACCAAGTCTGGAAGAGTCTCCAAATAACAGGTACCCCTACATCTCCAATCTCAACCCCCTGAAAAAATTGTACAAACTTTATCTGTTGAAACAAAGAAAAGTGGTTCTCCAGTTAAAATGCACCAAAAATGTGTTTTTTAGAGGGGGGGATAGCATGCCTTTGTTGTCTAATTTTTTAGTACATTAAGCATATGCAAAAGTAAATGTGAAAGAGCATGAATATGGAAAGGGGTAGAGGGACAGAAAAGATCGAGCAGGACGTGCAATGAATATAGACATCTTTATTAGATTCATATACATGAACACAAAGAAACAGTTAATTGTCTATTACTTAGTTGTCATATGTTAGGCCACAGACAAAACTATTGCTAGGAGAGTGTAAAGAGTCTTTAGATGCCATTTACAGTGGGAATCAAGGCATTTATGTTGGGGGTAACGATATTGCCTTTGAAAAAGAATGTGAGGCTATAAGATGTATAAATCAAGAAAGCAGATAACATGACATTTAACAATGACCAATGGAAATATATTTTCGTGATAAATTATTGATATGTTCTATTTTCTCCTGAAAAATGAAAGAAACTCTTTTGAATTAATAGCATATCACCATCAATTAAAGCTTGAAAGAAAAGTTTGCCGACAACCCAAATAGGGGAAAAAGGAAAAAATCTAGAAAGTCATGAGACAACAACAGTGGTACTCATAACAAAAGAACAAAATTAAACCCTAAAGTTCAAGAAATCAAAGTACAAACACATGCACAAACATCACCATATGGCGAAATCGCAAAATTGAAATCAAGACATAAACTAAGGACTGTAGGCATCAATGGAGTAGATAATTTAGTTCCTTCCAACAATGGAATATTATAGATCCACCATCACGACCCATTCCCTGGCTAGATCCCACAACGCAGAGGTAAGCAGATAAAAAACAAAGAAATTATTACCACCATCTTCATGAACATTTTAGAAGAGTAATGCAGAAAAACAAATAAATCAATTTAGAGGCTCCAAAATTGACACATCCAATTCATGTACGCAAAAATAATCATACAACACATACTCCGCAACCAACACTACCACACTAACCTTCAGATGCAAAGATTCTTGCGTTACATAAAGAACGGAAAATTGTCAACTTACCAAGAAAATATAGTAATTAATAACTCAAATAACATTTACCTCTAAAACTCTCACCTTAGAAATAAACAAACAAATAAATAAAGGCTTTATATTACATTAACGTATTTTGACTAAAACATTTTGAAAGAGTAAGATTTTGATCAAGGTCTTTAATTAGTAAAAAATTTAACTTATTGACCATTTGGGACTAAGATTAGCAATCAACGAAAAGTCAAAAAGTAGTAGAAGACATGGGACATAAAAAATGGATTTCTAAGATACTTCTATCAATACGAAGACTATCTATAATAATGAGAAGAAATTAAATAACATGAGTCAAATAATCGCACAAACCAATAGAAATATAGATTAATTAAACTATAGATATCATTCATTTTTCGCATTGCATTGTTTTTTATTTTTAAAAAAAGAAAAATGTTATTTTTCTATGATTCCCATGCAATTTAAGCGGAAAATCCCCGCATCACGAAGTTAAGCAAACGCCAGAACGTAATCATTTCTATGTTTCTTCATGTGTTTATGATAAAAAGAGACAGGAGAACCCAGGTAGAATGTTCAGAGATCTTATAAAAGGTCGGTTTATAGAATCCAACCCCAACAACTCAACTCGCAGCTTTCTTCAAATCGAATGGCACCGATGTGCTAATCTTAGCCCGAGCACCCTCGGAACCGAATCATTACTATTTTATAAATACATATCAACATGATCTAGCCCAAGTTCATGAAGAATCTGCAATGTTTCATTTTCTATAAACATTAAACAATGAAGTCGGAAAGTCAAAGATTCAACACCTAATTTCCATAGCATGAAGAAACTTGAAAACCCATATTCAATACCCAATTCCCTTTCTGCAAAATGACTTTCGAGGAAAAAAAGAGGCAAAAAATCAAATAGATCGTGGGCATGGAAGTGTTATACCTACTGAACCGACACTAAACAAATACTCGATTGTGCTTTAACATATAAACTGAAAATATTAGATATTATCCCAAATATTAGATTTTACTTAATTTAGCCAATGAAAGAAAAACGTGTAGCATCAATTACCAAAATTTTCAATTTATAAACACAAAAAATTGAAAAAAAGGAGAAAGAAAGCAAATGGAAGCACATAGAACAGAAGAAAATACTGAGAATAAGTTCAATCACAGACTACCTACCACCAAGAATTTACCGACTCATGTTGAATAGACAGAAAGAAAAGCAAATAAAGCACCTTTGTCGCTGCATTTGGTTCAAATATGAACAAATGCTGGTACCCAAATCCAACCGGTCTTCTTCCCGTTCATCTCCATTGAATTGCCAACAAGACATAAACTGCAAATTTAAAAATCAAAGAAAAAAGGAAACCGATTAGAAATATGTGGTCCAATCCCTAACTCTTGATCTCACAAAGAATAACTTGTAGGCAATATATAAGACGCGTTCGATTTAGGGATTTACAAAGGGATTAGGGATTCAATAAACAAATGCTTGTTTACCTCCCACTTATGTCAGCCGCCACCCATAATCGGAACCAATAATAGCTGAAAAACCAGGAATTTTCATTTGGTGGAGCTGAAAATCATGTCCATTCCAATTATCGGCAAGGAAAAAAGAATCACAAAGCGCGATAAGATCATTCCAAGCACTGCGTAATTGAACCCGACATTGTGAACACATTTTGCACTTTGGCGTGTGAATTGAACCAAATCCTTCCCAGAATAATAGCGAGACTTACCAATTAACCCTACACAACTGCAACATTTTACCAAAATACCTTTGTCTTACAAAGCCAGACAAAAAAGGGAAAAATGGTGCCAGACACTTAAGTCTCTTAGTTATGTATAAATTATGTGGTCTATATAATGAAAATTACGTGGTTTCCATAGCAGGTCTAGTAATTATGATAAAGTTACTCCATTCTTATATATAGTTCTAAATAATTTTGTTAGTTTGGAGATCATGATCTTGGAGTATCTATCACTATAATTTAGAACTAAACTCAGCCTTTAGTGTTTCAATTGCAATAAAAATATCATTTTCTTGTTTTTGCAAAAAAAAAAAAATCATTTTTGCAATGATAAATTGTTAAAAATATCATTTTTTACAAATTGCATATTGACAATAAAGTTTGATAGAAAGATAATAATAACAAAAAATTCTATTAACTACATAAGAATACACAACTATATATATATTTTTTCCATACCTATAATAAGAAATTTTCTATACAGTCCATTGGACATATGATATTCAATGAATTATGTGACACGATCTCATTGGAGACCGACACCATCCTAGAAGAACGAGTAAGAAATCTCATTACAATTACAATGGTCGGTGGTTAAAATTCCTGATGTGCCTAATTAAGAGTTTGTTTGATCCTATTTATTTGAGAAATTTATAATGAGGAGAGAGGTAGAATGTGTATTGAAAATGTAAATAGATATGAAATATGTAGTTGTAATTGAACAGTTATCAAA
>CAVNYN010222766.1:0-16479 GCA_963692815.1 Nyctanthes arbor-tristis
ACCTGTCCTCGTCGCAGACCTGGACAAGCCAACACAGATGTATTCAAGTGGTGCGAGAGGCAACAAAGCCCCCCAGGATTTGACAAAGTCTCTATTTGGTGAAGAAGTTTCAAATCCATAAGATTGTAAACATATATCTTGTGTTCAACAACGATAACAATTTGATCACATCGTAGTTTAACTGCACGAACCGCAGATCTAAATGAGAATTCACTAATGCACCGGCTCTGATGATCATCCCAGATAATTACCTTATTTGGAGGATACTGGGAATTGTTTTTACTTCCAACTAGTGCCAAAATGTTGCATCTGAACAGCATCTCAACAATCTTAAATCCCCCGCTTTTCAGATCTCGCCGGAAGGTTTCTTTGAAATGATCACAATTATATATATGAAAACCACGGCTTGTGCCAGCAGCAAAGCAACTACAATCCTGATTCCAGGACACAGAGTACAACTCAGTTTCTTCATTGTCATTGAGCTCTGGTTTTGAATGGACAAAAGAAGCTGACGAACCCGCCACGGATGATTCATAAACACCAAAACCTGCTGGTGGTAGTACCCCTCGAGATGTTGAAACAGCTGAATTCATTGGAGATGATTGAATAGTCATCAGCACTGTACCAACAAGACACCGCAAATGTTTAGACCAAACAAATTTCAAGTCAAATATGGAAGACAACTAGAGGCTATCAGCAACGCCAGAGTGCACCTACAGAGTATAATCCCTATAATTTTAACAGACTTGTAAGAGAATTTGCACAATGATCAACTAAATTAGCAAAAGAAACTTATTTAGTGTGCTATTTAATCAACAAAGGAAAATCAAATAAACTTCTCCTCGGAATTTACTTATCTTGAGGACCTAAAATCATGGATATCAAAAGAAATCAGCTGCCAGAAAACCATTCTTGAAGTTTGGACATTGCCAAATCACAATGGAAAAAGTAATTTTAGTTACCATAGTCCAAACAGTTCAACTCCATCAATCGCCTGAATGTCATCCAATTCAAGATTATTATCCACGCTGGAACACGCATCAATCTACAATGCTAATCCAAGAACTACACTGTTGGATTTCCCCTTAACTAAGCAGTTTGGAAGGGGTGGAACATGTATAGCAGAGCAAGACAACATACATACACAGAAAAATTGAACCAAAATCAATAAGACACTGACTACAATACTTCTAATTCATGACCAATTTCCCAAAATTGGAATGTAAAAATCGCTATAACAGATATAGTTACAGAGTTCCATTGCTTACATAATTTCTAAATTCTAAACCCTGCCCATTGATTGACATAAGTCTCGTTCATTGAATAACAGATTCAAGAAAGCTCGCATCTTTATTTATCAAAAAAATAAATAATTCAAACACCTGAATCTTTGATAATTTGGCTTCTTAATATTTTGCAGATAATCTTATTCCAATTCAGTCAGAATCGACAAAATCTGAACGTAGTTACATATGAAGGGTGTGATACTTCACCTGCGAGGGTGCTGAATATAATGTAAACTCCAGATTAACAAACTCAGAGACAGATGCAGAGAAAAGGGAGATCCTTTTTACGTTTAATACATATATGCAGATATATAAAGAAGAAGACCCGTCGTAACTCGTGAAAGTGAGATCTGAAAAGGATTCTGTTGAAATTGGATTAAAGAAAGAAATTCCAAATCCTTTCGTTCTTGACTTCCGTCCTATTTATGCTGTCTTTCGGGTTGGCTCACACATAAGAATAACTAGTAACATACTATCATCGCGAACGAGGCCTTTAGCCCGTTTGGGCTGAGGGTGAGGCCCTTGAACTTAAAAGACCTCATATTCAATTCTCTACAGTAGCTAGGTGGGGGCAAAAAAAACCGGCTCAATTGAGTCGGACCCCGAAAACTGACTCAACTGACTAAAAAATAAAAAAATAAAAAATAATAATAATAGAGAGAACCAGCCGGTTCACATGTTTCCAAAAAAACCGGCATTTGAGGGGGTTAAACCACCCAACTGAACCAAACCGGTTTACTTCGCCAAAATGAAAACCGAACCACCCGACCAATTGTCCCGTCCTATTAGTAGTGTTTATCTGCATTTATTTATTTGCGCGGTACTATAGGATATATATCTATATGTCTTGTGTTTGTATTATTACAATGCAATTTATAATTATACCTTCAGGAAAAAATTAGTATATACTATTGTACAGTAGATTCCAATCATAAAATTGGAATACAAGAAAAGGAGGAATCAATAAGTGCTATTTGTGTATATAAGGTGTTCAAAATTTGTACACACTTCTAAAAGTTGTCCTTTCAAAGTAGATGAAACCATGGACATTTAAATAAAAACAGAGACGGTGCCTATAAATTTTATATATAAAGTATGTACAAATGGTATTTCTCAGAGGGAGAAGGAAGATAATTTAACACATTAAATTTTGTATATAAAGTATGTACAAATAACATTTCTCAGAGGCAGAAGGAAAACGTATCTATCAATTAGACGGAAAACGTTCTCTCATAGTTAGGGTCCTTTTTAAGGATAATTGGTGACAACAAAATCAAAAACTTTAGTCGCTTTCTAAAACCTCCTACCCGTTTGGTGTGTACCTATACCAAACTTTCGAGAGGTTTTTAAAAACTTTCATGAGATCCCTTCCCTGCAACATGAGATGTTTATAAGACTTGTTTTGTTTGAATCATTATCAGCCGATGAATCATTGTTCTAAAACCATCTCCATTCTGCTGGAGTAGTATCTCAATAATAGATCAGAGTTGTATCTCAATTATAGCTCAGCCCCGACGTCCTTGCAAGGCTTGGAACAGAGGGAAACGGATGGGAAAAACAGGAAGGAGAAAGAAAAAAAAAAGGTGTTGCGGTTCCCCCTCCAAGTCCATTGCATCTCTTCTTGATTTCACCATCAGTATGCTGTGACCATCAGTTAAAATTTGGTTTAAAGCAACAAAATATTCTGTATAGCCAACGGAAAGCAACTGCACATGGAGCCGATAAATGTAACTGTAATATATGACTTCAATTCGTTACTCATTAACCATCAAACATAGGAACAGGGGACCACCTAATGGTCAAGTATGGACCATCTAGAAACCCTAATGCATAAAAGAAACTCTCATTTTCGGCGAGGAGCCAACCGTCAGTATTGGAGTGTGTCGAAAATATAGATTAATGTTAATTTATATATATATATATATTTGCAAATAGATATATGGCCAAATAAATGCATTTTGCCAAAATGGGGTGTGCCCTAGCGTAGTTGGGCACCCCCTTATCTCCGCCCTTGTTATTTTGGAGCACCATATAAACATTTTACAGGCAATCCATCCTTTCTCCAGTCAAATCTTTTGTCGCTCCACTTGAAATTATGACGTCAGTTTGTTTCAATTGTGGGGCTGATCCCAAACATGCCAGGACGGAAAGCCTCAGAGGAAGAGTCAAACCTATTCTTCAGTTCAGACTGAAGAAGCACTGGATCGTTATCAAACTACAATCTTCTTTCGTCTGCAAAGATCCCACCAGAATAAGATCAGAATCATTCCCAATGAGCCCATATAAGTAGCGTCGGCAATTTGGCCTGACGGGTTGTTGGGAACCCTCCCCTTGATCTCAGGCATTTTCCTTGAGGCCATTTTGCATCATTAGGACCACAAATTAAAAAAACATTAATGCAAACAAGACCTGCAAATACAAAATTTTAATATAATATCAAGGACCAATAATGAAGGACATTTACCCAAATAAAATAAAAAAAAAACTAACATAGGCATTAACATTATGGACCACCCTACAAACAGAATCTATTGATTCTATACATAAAAAAGGATATAGATATAAGATTAAAAGCATACCTAAAAACTTTACAATGCTAATCATTTCAAGATAAAGCTCAAATTTCCTAAAAAGGGATTTAAGTGGGATTAGTTTCTTCATCCCATTTTTGGCAATGATCACATTGTCCTATATGCCTGCAGCCTTAAATGGGAACCAAAAGTTGCATGGCATGATAATGAATAGTAAGCTAACAAATGCTGAGACCACTTTTTGCAATATAATATGCAGCAAAGAAATGTGCATAACATTTTAAAAACTCCGACCGTGAACTGATAGACTATATGCATGCTGGGGAAAAAAAAAAGTGTTATTGTACTATGTTACGCGTAAACAAAGTGGAAGATAAAACAGATAACATTTTATTTATAACTGATTAACTGTGCTTTGCAGAACATTTGGGTAATAGAAATACATGATATGGATGACCCAGAACCAGATCGAGCAGAATCAATTAAGAAAAGGAAGTGAATCAATCACAGTTCAAGAAAATTGAACTACAGAAGCTTTTCTAGGAATGCTTGTTTCGTGCACATTACTCAATACGACAGGACAATAAACATGATATCAGAAGCTTTTTCTTTTCCTTCTAATTAATCCCTGACCTAACAAGAGATTACTAATAAGTAAAGCCAAGAACTGACTCATAACATGCGTAATGTGAAACAGAAACTCAAACATGGAAAGCTTTTTCATTAATTTTGTAATGAAAAATGAAATTCTGGGAGAGAGTTTTAAGCCACTCCCCCAACAAGCAAAGAGAGGGATTCCACATGGCCATATGCTTTATGTAGCCAAGGTAACATGTAGCAATTCATCATACGTATAATGGGCAGGCAGATACGGTAATATAAAAATGTAAATGAGCAAGCTCTTTCTCCATAAGAATAATAATGAGCTTACCATAACTGCGGAGCGGTAAGTGAGCAATAAATATCCAGTAGAGAGATATCTTTGGTTAAATTAACATGAACATGCTTCTGATCCATATCAATTATCAATGAATCTAACAAGTCAACAACCTAGGACTCGAGAAATTATACAAATACCATTTCCAACCACATGAAAAGCTAATACAAAAGCATATTGGAAATCACTCTGACAACAAATAAGAGAATAAATGCAATGTGTGGCTTCAGTACTCACCTTGTCTTTCAGAGATGTAATCAGCTCGACTGGAGAAACAAAATGGGGGCAGTGGCTAAAGGAGCTCCCTTCAGTCCAAGCACAGTAAAAGAGGGGCATGAACTATCTCCTGCATCATTCACTCAATCACAGTAGCATAAAACTTTTCATATTCTACTGAGTGATTAAATGAATGAGTCAGCAGCTAATTCAACCCCCAAACTCGTCCATGAGTGGGCTGAAGGAAGCTCTCTTAGACCAATTCCCAATGCATTCCGAAAGTACTTATCATATCCCCCCGCACCCTATGCCAAAGAAGAATATGAAATGATCAATCAACTTACAAAAGAATTCAAGCTTCTTAATCTAACCTCGCTCACAATGTGAATGCAGAATTAAAAAGTCAATTATTAGAGCTCATTGCCAGAAAAAGGTACCAAAAAAGGCTTACCCTACCCAACCAGTTGAAATTAAACTCAGCTACATTTTCATTGCGTAAGGTTGAGAACAACAATAGTGTTGATCAAGGACGCGGAAATCATCTTGTTTCTTGCCTCTCCAACGCCAAATAGAACACAAGTAAAGAAGATTGAATAGACACTATCGTATAGGCGGCAGTTCTCCCTTTCTAACTACTTCCACACTTAAAAAGTAAACCAAATTAAAAGCAAACATTCGAAATATCAGTAGTTACATTATAAACTCCTAACAACCGAAAGCAGATTGCGTCAGGCCTGGCATGGTAAAAGAATGGAATCTGCTAAAAGTATATTAGATAATTAGAACTCAATAACTATAATTTTGAATAAAAGATAATAATACAATAAAAAATAATAAATTCAAATTTCCCATGATGCTATATAGATAGTTTATTAGAATAGAGCTTCTTAATTAGCAGCTCAAGAACTGGAAATAAAAAGGGGGAAATCAGAGAATCAAATCTTACATTTCTGTTTAAGTTCAACAGAAATTAAAAGGAATCTTACCTGTTGGAGATGAAAATCACTATGAACTTGACTTCTCTTAACAGAAACCCTAATTCCAAGGCGCAACATGGAGGAATATTTAGAGAGAGGGGATAAAAAAAACCCACCTTTCATTTTTCCTCAATCATGGAGATCAATTGGAAGAAAACCAGTTAAACTGCAAAAAGGTGAAATTGCGTCATCACAAAATGGATTTATTTAATTAAAACAAAAAAGACCAGAAAATATTGGAAGAATCAAATGGGTTTGTTATAAAAATGGGGGAAAAAACAAAAACAAAAGCTGTAAATATATGGAACCAGTAGGAAATACGTTTGGGGGAAAATTAAAAAGGAAAATTGATACAGTTCTTCAGCAATGAAAAGCTAAAGGGTGAGAGATTAGAACAGCAGAAACCCTATATCCGATGATGTTCTAAAATTGTTCATCTTTGAAGGAAAAAAAAGGCTTTCACTGTCATTCCGGTGGTTATGAAAATGAAAATGATAGAAAAAAACAAGATAAGATGGCATATGGCAACATGAAAATTCCGATTCAACTATTTTGAAGGAACAAATAAAATGGAAGGTATTTATTGCATAAAATTCGGAAAACCTGTAAAATCCAAAGAGGAAGATGACGAGTCACTTTCGTCATGAGAATCAGAGAATGGGAAAGCGACTCTCATCTCATCACACACACTCACTCTCTCTCTCTCTCTCTCTCTCCCCAACTGTAGTTCATCAGTCGCACGCATCATTCCATACATATTTCTGTATGTATGTATGTAAAGAGTTTCACATTGATGCAGCAGAATCTGCGGTGAAGCGGGCTGAAAAGGGAAAGAACCAATGAAAAATTATCTCTATCGATCTCACACTTGAGCAGGGGAGGATGACGCAGAAACTATTTAATGCTCCATGGACAACAATCTGCAGAAGGAAAAGAAAGGAACCCACCTGCCTGTGCTGTGCTGCACCTTTTGTGGGAAGAGAGCACCCTGAAGAATTGACCTTCTTCATTAATATATCTCCAAGTTGCATTCATGTCTACCATTTACGTCTTTTAAAAGCGGTGTGTGTGTGTATATATATATATATATATTTATACTACTAAAATAATATACCATTATACGGTGGTTTCCAACGAGCATACACAGCGAGGAAGGCAGAAGATTAGCTGAGGATACAATTGGAGAAAGGAAGACTTGAGTACAGGCAAATAGCCCTATATAAAAATAAACTTTGGGGTAAATAGGTGAGAAAAGTCCTCTTTACTATCAACAACTAGTATACGGCACAACGGCGTGGAACCAAATAATAAGGTTAGAATGCAGAAGGAAGAGAAGGTTGGAATATGAGAGGATGAGGATAAGAAAGAAGTGAGGATGAATAAGCAATCATATGTTACTTTTCTGAGCCACTGAGAAAGGAAAACTCCCTTAAGAATAATTCATCATGAATGCATTTTTTTTTCCTTTTATTGGAATCACATTCATACAATTAATCAACAAACAATTAAATAAATCATATAAAATTGGACAAACTCACACAAAGGTATACCTTTAGTGAGACTCCATCTTGAGACCTCAAATACCATAATGTTATTTCGCTTCCATGGAATTTAATTAAAAAGACTGAAGAAAAAGATTATGGTAAATTTGAGAAGACAATAAGAGAATATTTTGAATTCTGTTTTTTGTACTTGTAGGGACCTTTTATTCGACGACTAACATAGTGCTTTAACAGTAGAATCTGATCGTAAAATTAGAATGAAAAGAGATAGTTGTGAAGATTGATTTTTTTATTTTATTTTTTTTTTTTTTGGGAAATATAAACTGACATATAACCATTTGTTTCTTTTTGTATTTGTAGTCTTACAATAAGCAATTAATTTGATAAATTTAGCATATTCTTTTATATTTTGAGTTTAGCTATTGAAACAGATAAGACACTGAATTTAGAGTTAAATTTCTAATCACATGATGTCAATTCACTTAATTGGAAGCCTTATCTGTTTCCCTATAAAATTGCTTTATATTTATGCCTATGCCAATATACTATTATGTATGGTAGATTCTGCTTATAAGAATGGAATGAAGAGGAAAAGATTAAAAGATTATTGTGAAGATAGAGTCATTTCGCCTTTTTACATTATATAGGGGAGAAATCCTTGGTCGACAATAATAATTTAAACAACTAAATCCATCAAAGATAATTTGATGATTGAACTTTAATGCTGGCTATTGTATTAATGAAATTGTTCAGATGCCCAAGGTGGTCTTGGTAGAGAGAGAGAGAGAGAGAGAGGACAAAAGCTCAATGATGTATACTATCAATTATCCAGCTTTGCTAACAGTAATTACTAATTAGCATATTAACAGTATTCACATTAATAGTGTTAAATTAGATTGTTAGTGAAATTCTCAGTTAACAACTCAAAAAATTATCTATATTGGTGGTGTTAAGAAAGTTGTTAAAAGAATTCATTTTGGCTGGTTGTTAAATTTGTTGTCAATTTTAACAATAATTTTAATAACTTTGCTAAAATTGAATGTTTTTCAAAAATTCTTTTTTATTTATTTAATAAATTTGACTAATAACTTTTAAAGATGATGGGGTCTATTTAGGCTTGAATAGATTTTAATGATTTTATTTAACACGTCCAATATTATACTTTAATAGTTGTGAATTTTAACTTATATACGTGATATTTAACAATAATTTAAAATGTACCTTTTCTTTAGGTGAATAGCTAAATTTAACAACACTAATACGAATAACCTTATATTACCATGTCAATAAATGACATGTCGTAAGAAAAGACATAAAATAAGCTACTCTTGTATGTCCACCAAAAATTAACCCATAATTTGAAGATCTCACAATTACCGCGGCTATAGATTGACATGAATATGAGGAAGGTGTAACCTAATTTTAATCTAACATCAGTTATCCGACGCTAGATGTATAGCACTAGAACATGCTTATAACCACTAAAGAGTCGAATTATTATGTGTTTTTGATTAATTAAAAGAAGAAAAAGGCGAACGGATCATCAACCACACAAATGCACATCATATTTGCATGCAATGCTTTGATCTGCGTGCCATATATGCCCACGTTTTTATCAGTAGAAGAACAAAATCCTACTGTTTCTCCCACTTTGATCTGTTTGCTATTTCAGGTACAAATTTGCCTGTACTTGCAATGACTTGTCTTTCATTTCCCAGTTTCCAGTTTTCACACTACAAATAACAGAGAATCCATCCAAAGTAAAGAAAACCCGGTTTAGGCTTTTTTCAAAAAATTCACATTCAAATTCATTTATTTAATTTATTAAAATTAAAAGGATAATTACATCTAACGTCCCCAACCTTTCAACTTTTTATCGATTACGTCCCTAACTTTTAATTTTCCTTTTTTACGTCCCTAACCTTTAGTGAAATTTCATTTTTCGTTCCTGGAGACGGAAAACGTCCATTTCGTCTATTAATGACCGGGGTATTTTAGGTAAAAATGAAAGAAATAAATATTTTAATATATTTTAATTAAAAAATTAAAAAAAAAAAAGAAAAGAAAAATGGTGTAAGGGGGACTTCCCTCCGCCCTACCCAAAACCAAGTTGCCGGAACAGCAGCCATTCCAGCAGCTTTGGGGGAAGTCCTCCTCCTTCTTTACTGCTAGAATGACAACTATCTCTGGCTGCAATTTTGGCAGCAAAGAGGGGGAACGACTGCCATTTCTGGCAACTTGGGGGGAGTCCCCTCCACCTTTTGCTGCAGGAATGGCAGCTACGTTCCATGCCAGAACGTTTCACACTCTTCTGGTCTAACTCGGCAAGCTCCATGCTGCCGTCCTCAACGCCGTTGCTCACGGTCTTGCCACACATCCCTTGTCGTGCGGCGCCGGTCTGCTCGGATCTGCCTCAGCCTAGCACCCGTGCCTTCCTCAATGTCATCCCGCACCTCTTGTGCGCCTTGGCCTCGCCTGTATTCTGCTGTCTTTGTGGCCGTCCCTATCGGCCATGCATGCATATCCTCTCTCGTACGCGCCGTTCACGCCAATTCCTCATTCGGCCCTTTTACTGCTGGATGGCTGCCATTCGAGCAGCAAAGAAGAGGGAGACTCCCCCCAAGCTGCCAGAAATAACAACTGGAATGGTAGCCGGTAGCTGTCATTTCGGCAGCTTGGTTTTGGGTGTGGGGGAAAGGGAGTCCTTCTCTCACCATTTTTCTTTTCTTTTTTTTTTTAAAATTTTTTAATTAAAATATGTTAACATTTTTATTTTTTTCATTTTACCTAAAATACCTCTGTCATTAACGGACGAAATGGACATTTTCCGTCTCCAATGACGAAAAATGGGATTTCGCTAAAAGTTAGGGACGTAAAAACGGAAAATTAAAGGTTATGGATGTAATCAATAAAAAGTTGAAAGGTTCGGATGTTAGGTATAATTAACCCAAATTAAAATAACTAAATTCTCACGTGTTTTGTACGGGAAGATGTCAAATCATATTATATCTAATATTAGTATAAAATGTTAAGTAATATATGATTTTTGAGCTGCAATATTTTGAATGCTATTAAGTGATTTTAGTATGAATTTCAGAAAAACCTATCAAATATAATACTCACAGGTACTCAATTCTATTAAGACCAAGAATACTTTACTAAACAGGTAATTAAGTAAGCGATGAGATAAACAAAATCGATCTAACTTGACAATGGGTTGGGTAAGGTTATCATAACTATTACGCGTACCTGGTTCATTCAACCGTTTCTTGTCAAAAGTAAAAATATGTACTAAAAATTCTAATGATTTAAAAAATAAAAAGATGATAAAATTTATCAAGAAAGGTTAATAATTTCAATTGCAATTTTAACTTAATGTTTATAATACTATTAATTAAACAAAAAATGAAACTAAAATATATAAATATATATAAATTGGCCAATAATTAGGTAATATAAATTACCCGTACAAGCTCGTCCCCGACCAGTCCTTAATTTAAGTGAGGATTGGAGAAAAAAAATTTTATGGATAGGATAACGAGTGCAGCATATCGATCCCGACCGGCCCATTGTTATGCTTAGAACTAGGGAAATTAAGTATTATATTTTTTTCTGTGACTACCGTGACGAGAATTTTGTAAACTATGAAATTTTGGTTAAACCATATTTATTATATACAAAAAACGTAATCTAATAACAACTCGATTTAAGAGCATATAAAAAATAATTAAAAATTAATGCATCAGCTAAAAAAATAGTCTAATGCAAATTAATTATGAGATTCTTACTATAGAAGGTGTGTACATATATATATATATATTAAAAATAAAAAAAACTTTGAATATTGATTAATCAATCAAAATATCTAAAAAGATTATACATCTAGTATAGAAATCTCGAATTTGAGATCTCAACTGTCAATTAGTAAAAATAATAAATTAGAAAGATTTGCAAAACCTCTTAAAAATATTCTTAAAGATAAGAATAAATAAGGACCATGATCCCTATTAACTGAAAAAGAATATTAATCTATAATTTATAGTAGAATTTACCTAAAATGTAAGAAAAAGTTTAAAATGACCTAGCTTAAGAGAAAAATGGGTAAAAAAGTTTTATACTTCATTTTATTACTTGTAAACGATGAATCCTCCCGGAAATGCCTTAATATTTGCTTTTCCTAAATAAAATCACTTTATTCTTCTTTCATTTTCATCTCAGGTAGGCCCCAGTTCCAGGTTGCTTGGGGCCATTTACGCACAATGTTTTATCGGGTTTTACACGGTACAGCAAGAGGTGATCCGAAGTCTTGGTTCAGCAAAACAAATAGTGGCCTATGCACATCCAAAGGATGCCATTCAATTAAACTCTAGTGGGCACTAGTAGCTGCTGCTCAGACTGTAATAATCATTCCTGGGAGAATAGTAGCACCAAAATAATCACTTTTCCTAGTCTTCTGTTGCAATAATGCTGATTTCTACTTATTTTTCGTTAAAAGGCTTATTAGTTTTTTTCATTTGAAATTATTTCTTGTGAGCCTGAGCCATCATCATTTCTGTAGGACGTGGTTGCTGCCAGTGGTACAACATGAACAAGCGAGGATTATTATGAGATTCTCAAAGTCAAATGAAACCAATTTCCATGCGACAAAAACAGCTCTCTGTCTCCATCCCTATCTTTGTCAACCCGACCGATTCACGTGCAATTTCTACAGTTGCTCTGAAAATAATCTCCTAGTGGACGTCTAGAGGGACTTATGCCATCATCACATGCGTCAAACGCCAATGTGTCAAGATCATTAGAAACTCACACGTGTGTCTAACGATCTAATCTCACCAGACATTCAGTACAAGATTGGGACTAATAGTTGCTCATCTCATATGGCTGACACTGATCCTTGTATCTCAAGGCAATATTCAAGCCACGGAGAATTTTAGATAATGTTTTTTTCTTCATAATATTATTATTCTTGATTTCACAATTATATTACTCACCCTATCAGAAGAAGTTATTTACAATGTAAAGGCTGCGAAGGCTTATTTTTGTCGATTTTCCTTCGTAACTTGGGATATATGCAATTATTATCAAGTCCTATTACCCGGCAAATATAGAATCAACTCTATAAATCTCTCTTACATAGAAGAATACAGCACCACAAAAATAACTGATCATTAATCTTTATAGAAACAGTGTTGTTAATGGGGTCGAAAAATCCTCTCGTCAAAGCTTGAAAAGCTTTTCACGCTACCACTCTGGTATTCGAAACTTTTCATATACATCTTAAAATACATATTGCCAATAGACAGTAAATTTCAGTAAGAGTTTCCATGCAGAATTACTTGAGAGGGAAATCCATGAATGGAGCAACTTTCGTAGAATACCTTCCTTTCGCTGATCTAGTTTGGGACGATGCCATTGGCGAATACAAGGGTTCTGGAGGCAAATCAGTTCTAAAATAATTGGAAGAGAAGACTGGTGGATCCGTCTCCATATGATCTAAGATCAGCAGGTCTAACTAGGGCCCTGCATAAAGGGCAAGTTCTTTCTCTTTCAAACCTGCCAAAAAAAAGGGCACTGGAAGTTTAATGACTTATTATAATCAGAAATTTGAAATGTTTGCTCGATTTAAATTTATGATATGATGATGCTGCAATAAAAAGAGCACGTCAAGTCAAATGATGGTAATAAAGAGCAAGACTTTGAACATGATGTGCTTTCAGTTTCGAAGCCGCAGTGTCCATAAGCAGCTTGATGAAGTAACAAACTTTTAACACCACAAAAGAAGAAGAATTCTGCAGATATCCAATGTCAAAGTAGACAATCAACAACAAACATGTCCTTGATCATCAACTCCATTGGGTTCAGTGGTGCATCCACTAAAAAATTTGATTAATTCGGATAATATGGTCCACTTCCATAATTTGTCTTCTGTTGTTGGGAAGGGGGGGGTGATAACTAATGACTTCACAATTTTACGAGAATGTAAAACAAGACCTCCCTTTAAGAATAGTCCTTTTAAGGGTAAAAAATCTCATTCATGCTTTCATGATGACAGCAGATAGTGACTCTGAGTTAGATAGCAGGCAGGCAACCGACAGTAAATCAGTTACTTATATGAATCTCATTACAGCGGGCCCACTTAGTTATAAAAATACAAGAAACCACATGTCGTTTCTCACCTTTTTATAACTAGGCAGGCTCCTTAACACAAACCGACATTTCATTAGAAAATTCGCAAATCCTTTCACCAAGCCAAGCACAAATAAAAAAACTTACAGAAGAATGGTCAAGTTAATGCTAATTCAAGAGAAACTAGCAATACTTAATCACATAGCACAATGAAACTAACCATTCTGAAACACAGTCTTCACAGAAGATATGTTTGCAGCGCAATAAAATTCCGATCTTCTTCTCCTGGCATATAGCACACAGATCTCCTGCTGCAGTTACCTATAATGAATAACATAAAAGGATTTGATAAGAGAACAGCTTAATCCTGTAAAAATGTCTTGAAGGAAGCAAACAACACATTCTGCTAAAGAGTAGGCAGCCAAGAAACTGATCCAAGGCTATCAATGATAAGGTACCCATCAACTGATGAAGCCATTAACAAAAAACAATACTCAGTGCTATAAGTCAGGCAGGATTGGTCATCACTCCTTGAGTTGATAAATCAATCTATTCAGCTAGCTAGAGCATATAAACACTATCTATCAGCAAGGGCTACAGAGATTTACTGTGACAATCACCTATCTTTTGTTTTTGGGTTTTGGGGGTGGAGGGATCAGTAACGTCTCTCTATTTTTGGACACCTAGAATTTAGTTAGAAAGAATTATATGAAATTGAAGAACGGGCTACTAAGATTCAATAAGATTGGAAGATGCATCAGCTTTAACAGGCAAATTCTGCAGAATAATTACTGCACCAGTTATGCTTTACAGAACTTGGTATTGAGTCATGAAAGACCAAATGTCCATGAGACAATGAGAACATAATGTTGGATGTCAAGCAACTAAAATTTAAAATGGATAAAAGAAATGAAACTATACTTGTATAGTGAAACCACTATTTGAGGATAAACAAAGGTAATGTCAGCCAACTTAGGCACACAGGTAAAATGCAACTCATCAAGACAGGTTAAACAAAAATATAACAAAATCCAAGCCAGATCCACATGAGGAAATAAAAAAGAGAGTTACATATGAAGGGTGTTTGATCCTCTTTATCAAAACAAATTATAATCCCACCTACCACTGATTTGACCACTTGTCATTTATAACCACAAATTTCAAACTTCTATTAAATCTACACCACTCATTTCAAGATCTTTATAATTTCTCTTTATAATTCAATTTGAATAAATAGCTTCAAACAGCCACATAATTATGCATAGCCATTTAGCATGTTGTGCACTAGAGATCTGAATGGAGAAGCAAAGGTAGTTCCAAATGGAATCAAACTGATGCAAAAGGAAAACATGGTTACTAAACGAGCTTGAATGTCATATGCAGAAGACATCAGACATTCTCCGATTAGCTTTTTGCAGAGCACTTCTAGATTAAAATGAGAATCACACATGTAGACTGTACAACTTAAAAGAGAAAACAAAGAAACACGATACCTGTTCAGCTGTGGCATAAGACCCATAATGTATTTCTTTTCTCGATAACGCTTTCAAGGCAGCGAAAAAGGATTGGATCTGAACATGAGAGTGAGAGAAAATATGTATCTTAGATTGGTTCTCCAGATTCAACAGGACAATTAGAACATTAAAAAATGTTTCGAAATAATATACCTTCTCTACAATTGATGTAAGCTTGAAAGTTAAATACAACCCGGTTGTCAATGATGAAAATAGGCTCCCATATTCTTTGTTCAAGAAGAATCTATACCAGACCGGAGTTGGTAATAGTGCACGATATAGCAGCAGTGTGTACTCAACCAAAGTCAACATTTGACCCTTGATAAGCAATAGACTGGAGTCAGATTTCTAAGCAAAGCAGTCAAGCATCATTGAACTACATAATAGTAACACATAAATCTACTTTGAAAACCTTACTTGTCTCCGGAAATTATGGCCCCTGCAATTCTTATAGTAAATCAGAAGAAACAACCTCAAGATCATTGCTACCTGCCGCACCATAGTATCTGAAGTAACAAAAGTCAGATAAAATCTAGAAAATGGCTTAAAGCTAACATAGAAATAACCTAAACAAGATTCAGTCATAAGCAGCAGAAGAAGGAAAATAGAAAAATAACACTCTCATTGCGGGATTTGCTGGTGCCATTTCCATTTGTGACACCTAGAAATAGAGTCCTACTTAAAATATAAATATTATCTGCCAAACAATCCATCCTTGAAGCCTGTGCAAATGTTATTAATCCCTCCTTGCAGATATGAAAGTTCTTGTTCAAATTCCCACAAAGCTTTCAGGTTAGAGCTGAAAATATACGTTCCATAAAAGGGAAAAGTTACAGAAATTAAATGATCAAAAGCAGATTACACTGGTGAGAGGATCAAACTATGAGTGTTCAGCAAAGCACTAGATGCCAAACAGGGAGAAGCTATGGGTATTTAATTTGAGTACCAAAGTGATTAGAGTTTATATGCTGTAAATAATTATCCAGCATATGAGGTAGTAACATGCAGGTCAAGAATACCATACCATTTACCAGTATGATGAATATTGCGTGCCAGAAAGGTGGGATTGCCTTGGGAGGGACCATGAATAATGAATACAAAAGATCATCCTTCCGATACCACCAGTAGGTTCCAAATACATGAAGCATGAAGACCACAGAAAAACCAACAAGGACAGAAACCTTCCGCTCACCCTGCAAAAGCCTGTCTTGAGTTTTCTGGGATTTTCCTTCATTTTTGTTCCACTAACAGGGGAATAGACTTGAAAATTGATTCCAGTGACACAGATGATACTACAGAAGTTCAGATACAAAACAAAGATCACCATACCTTTAGCGCTGTTTGCTTCCTGACAATGTCATTAGACTTGACCAGGATGGCAGTAATCCAA
>CAVNYN010222769.1:0-58987 GCA_963692815.1 Nyctanthes arbor-tristis
AGGTGATTATTTTGTTTTCTACAAAATATTCATGTCCCTTCTTTATTCAGTCACCTCATTCGTTGGTACTACTATGATACCAACTGATAGTCTTAAACTCCTTATCTTTTCCTTTATTTTGTCAATTAATTTTAGGGTTGTAATTTCTTATCTTATGTAGATGACATGTGATGGTAGAATTTTTTTTTTTATAAATAGCATTATTCTGTTGAGAAAAATGTGCTTATGATTTAATTTCATATAGTAGTGCTACATGTACCAAAAAAAAATGTACAACAAATTATACAAACATATAGTTAGAAGGATTCATTTTAACCTATCCATCACATAAGTTTTTGATCAATAATTATCACGTGTAAGGTATGTATATTCACCTCAATCCTGACGCCGTCCGCCATATCTCCACCAAGCGCATTGCCCTCAAAGTCTCTGTCTTCGTTGGCCGTATCGTCCAGGTTCTGATCAAGCTTGGGAATGCTCAATCGAGGCCCCATTGTTTACCATTACGGGTGGATGAAGCTCAGCGGCAGGGAGCAGGATAAATCGGTGGCGCTGCAGTCCGGTCTGAACGAGATCACAGGTTCGTGTTTCAGATTGGTGGGGATCCGCAATACAGTAGGTGATTTTCCAGATTCATGGGAACATCCGGGCGCATGGTAGGTTGTGGTGCTGGGTGGCGGCGGTGGCGAGGGCTTGTGGTGTTTGAGTTATATCTACGATTTTACCTCTCTATATATATATATTTATATATGAAGAATTTTATTTTGTCTACACGCATATATATTATTATACATGCATGTATATGTGTCAAGCATCTAAACTACAAGTACTCCACACTTGTAGCCTAGATGTATGCCATGTATTACACGCATGAATAATAACATGCATGCGTAGGCAAAATAAAATTCTTAATTTATATACACACATATATATAATCTAGGGTATAAATAAATTAAAAAATATTAAAATTAATTACAAAGATTTATTAAAATAGTAAAATGGTAAAATAAACTAAAATGATTTATTAAAATAGAATAGTTAGTGGTATAAAAGTAATACAATAGGATATAAAAACAAATAATGACATGATGGTGTAAAAATGATATGACTAAAAAAAGAGGATTCTTTAGATAAAGCCCCATTTTTTTGATATGGTTTTGGAAAAGTACATTATGTTTTGAAATTATTTATAAAAATACGTCATCCAATTGTAAAAGTACCCCTACTAAATTTTAATTTTTTACTAAATTTAATTATAATAATTATTAATAATAGTATTTTTATAATAATATAATATAATAATTATTATAATTAATATGTAGTGTTTTTACAACAAAACCACCACCATGTCACAGCTGTTGCCGTTGCCGTTGCCATTGCCGCTGCAACTAAGTCATTAAAATAAACTAGTAATAAAATCTTTTGAGAAAACTTAGCACATGGTAACATGGAAAATTTTTTTGTTACCAGTAATAAAAACTCCAAAAAATACTGTAACACATCGTAACATAGAAAAAAATTAGCTAAAATAGCAAACTACTAAACTCTATAAAAAAAATGGTAACAACTAGAAAAGTCATGTGAAAATAAAAAAAAAAAAAGAAAGAATGGTAACAAAAAAATAATGGTAACAGCCCCCCCCCAAAAAAAAAACAATGGTTATAATCACAAAAAATAGTAACACGAGGACACAATGGCAACAAAAGTTGGAATTCATATTGAACAAATAAAAAAAAGGACACTAATGATCCAAAAATCTGTTGTGCTAACACAAAATTAGATCATAAAACGGTGTGAGCATAGAAACGTAAACTCCAAAAAAAGCTTACCCAATATCATGTTATAGGAAAATTTTAAAAACTAGCAAAATCGAAAATGAAATGTTAAAAAAAGAAAAAGCAGGAACAAATTCCAAAAAAAAAAAAAGGAAAAACAACTTTAAATCAGCCGCCGAAAGTTTTAGGCGGCACTAAAAAATTGCAGAAGCGTCGTGTCTGCTACAAACAACAGCATAGTCCCAATCTGGCAGGAGGCAGCAAACATCAGCCTCCGATCTGAGTTTTGATCTGGCAGTCTCTGATCTGAGTCCCCAGTGAATCTGCAACTGTTCTGTCAGAATCCGCTGCCTGTCGTGAACAACAGCAGTGGCTACAGAATATACCGGTGAAACAACTGTTGCTCGCCAACTCCTCTCCGATACGATTTCCCCTAATATTGATTGGGTATTGTGGGTGACGGCGGCGGCGGGCGACAGAGATTATTTAGATGAGTAATGGATGTATTATTAAATAATAATTGGGGTTTAGGGGATGGTAGGATTACATAATGTTTAATTTTAATGGTAAATTAAAAATATTAAAATTAATAATTATGATAAAATATATAATAATTATTAATAAATATTATAATTTAATAATGGAAAAGAAAAACATGGTAGTAAAAAACAATAAGTACCCTATATATATAGTATATTATATAATTGAGTGAAAAAGAAAGTAGAAATATGAAAAGTGGCATTTGTCTAGTTGTTCCCCAAAAAAAAAATGGTACAATGTTTAGTTTGCACATTAAGCTATCTGATCTAATAGAGGCCCAGCAAGCTAGTCTCATGTTAGGTCAGTCGGAGTCCAGTTTCTAAAGCGTTTGGGCTTTCACATCCCACCTATCCTCATGGACTTCCTTCTCGGCTACACTCATCATCTCGTGAAGTACATTAAATTTTTATTTTTTTTCTTCCATCCAAACTTTCATTTCATTCATTCATTCAAATCAATTTACAAAATATTTACAACAAAAGTAGGGGCATCGTCACTCAAGTTTGACAGAGATTACAATCAAAAGTATGCTTAGCAAATACATGAGCTACATTATTAGCTACCCTACTAATGACTAAAAATCAATACTCATCTAACCTCTGACTCAAAGATGCAATCCGCTTCAGAAGTGGGTCTTTAGGCTCTTGGACCAAAGGAATAACACTCAAAGCATCTGACTCAAACACCACCCTCTTAACATTAATAATCCCCCCGCTTGATATATGGCGGGATACGTGCACACGATGGGAAATTATTGATATAATTGTGTGAGCCCCCACATACATGGGGTTTACAGTGTGTAGGTTTTTCTAATAATCTCTTGCCACGTACACGTATGACGAGATAATTCCACCACACATCTAGCACGAAATCGTTTTATACCCGCTTAAACCCTCATTCCAAAGCCAATTGAACACCTTCTAGTAATGCCCAACACTCCCCATGATTTGGCATAACCAGTCCCACCATCACTCTACATCGTGTCGCCCCTGCCCCCTTCTCGTGAAGTACATTAACTAGTGTAATAAAAAATAATAAAATTCACTTAAACTTTAATTAAAATTAAAATAGTAAAAGCTTGAAGCTTATCTTTAAATTAATTTAAATTAAAGTTTCGCCCCTTTTGAATCTGTTTAAACTTTGTTAATGTCAAGAAACAAGAAAAATCTTTATTTCTTGATAAAATTTGGTAGACTAATCACTAATGTCTCGTCTCTGCGGTTATAAACTTTTGACCATAAAAATTATCCCTTTTTCATAATTAAAAATTTGAAAAGGAATGTAATATGCAAGAATCGCGGTAAACAATTGCTAGACAATAGCGAAAGGGACTGGTTAATGTTCGATGGAAAAATATCCCCAACAAGTGATGGAATTTCAACACCTATCAATTTCAAGGTCTTGGAGGCTGGAGCCCATAGGCCGCAGATTTTGATCCTCCACATCTTGTTTCAAACAAAATATCACGGAAACTTTCAAAAATAAAAATAAAAAATAAAGTATCACATAAGTTAAGCTACTTGTTGGATGGATAATAGTATTTCATGTCGAGTCGTGTTATTTGAACAAAAAGGATATAAAAATTTAAATAAAATTGATACATAGTATAATTTTATTTTTTAATATATCACATCATATCACCTTATCATTAATAGTAATCACATGAGTTACAGTTTCATGTTGTCACACTTTTTTGTCTACTTATTTGTCTAAATAGAATTATTCATTTCAATTTGCATCTTTGCAATTATTTCTTAAAAATGGTACGTGTACAAAGCATGTATCAAAAAGAAATACGTATATCAATGCTATTTTTATTTAGATAATTATATACTTTTTAATATTATTTCTTAAAAATGGTTTGTGTACAAAGCATGTATCAGAAAGAAATACGTATATCAATGCTATTTTTATTTAGATAATTATATACTTTTTAATTGTCACGTAATACCATGTGTTATGGATCGACGGGACTTCCTTGTTTGCATAAGTTTTACCTTGGTAGGGCTATTGCTGTAAATACGATATGTTCAATTATTTATTTTATTTTTCTATTATTATTTTTTATACAAAGGGCACACCAGGGAGGTGAGAGAAATTCAAAGAGAATATGTGTGATTCAAACTTAAAACTTTCAGCCCAGAGGGCTAGCTTCCTAACTATTAAAATATAATTTAAACCACATAGGTTCAATAATTTAGTTGTTTGATTTTTGTTATTTATAACTTGATAAAATTGTAATTTTGGTCACGTATGTATGAATCATTTAGTTTTATTTTGATAAAACTAGTACGGTTATGTCGAAGTGAAATGTATGATGAAAAATATCTTTCAAGAAACAGAATGAGAGTCATCCTACGTGTGCTCTTCCGATCTATATTTACCTCTAAATTTCAAATATCATGATAGAATTTTTAGCTAAGTAGATAAGGGCTTAACCCTCCCCTCTCCTTAATAAAAAAAAAATAAGTGATGTGACTAATCACTTTATTGTAAAATCCACCACACACAGTACATCAACAAAAATTTTGTCGTTAGTTTTTATAATCCAACGTAGCCGCCACGCCTTTACTTAAGTAATCTGCGCAAGTAGACCCTATTATTTAATGTTAGTGAGAAAATAAACTCTATAATTTCAAATTTAACGATTTTAACCTTAACATATATTATTCTTTGCAAAAAAAAATTTATTGTCTAAATTTGTCTATTTCTATTGTTAAAATGACTTTTTTTAGCCTTATTTTCTTTTTTTTTGTAAAATATAATTATTTTTAAGGTATTTACCCTTAATTTTAAGTACAAATATAAAGACAAAAATTTATATTTTGATCTACTAAATTCAACTGTCATTATAATATTACCTCCGGATCATCACAAAAATAAATTTGACCTTTTCAAATTTTCAGTTAATTAAAATATTTTTTGAATTCTCTAGTAGAAGTTCCGACTTCTTCATCGCTAGTGTGCGTGTAAGGACCAATATAAATACTAACATGATACATCAACTAATAATAATAATTTTTTTATAAGTCACTTCTCTTCGAAATCCTACAAGGGCAAAATCACTTCTATAACAAAGTTGACAAATTTGGATGTCAAGGTCCTCTTTACAAGAAATAATGATAAGTTATGGTTGAAATAGCTAAATTATTAACTATGGAGTCTATTTTATATTGACTCTAAACGATAGGGTCTATTTGGACAAAATACCCCTTTGCGTGTTCCATTCAACTTCCCTTGAGGCCCACACAAATTTTACCTACAATGTGCTGAGGTAACTGATTACGTGTGAGCACCAACATTTACTAGCAAGGTGAAAGAGTAACATCTGCGGTAAAATAAATTAAAAACAGTGGGGAATACACACCACATTTGGGTATCAGAGGACTGAAGACGGTTTTATCTGAACAGCAACGTGGCCTTATGTCCTCCTTGCACCCATCATAGATTCAAAATAATTCCACGTTTCTCATGTGCACGTCACCTACCTCCCCCTCTCATTAATTCCAAGATACCTACCTCTTTTAAGTATCAAAACAACGTCTTACCATCGTACACGTGGTACAACTATTCAATAAAAACTCACCATTTTTTTTATGTAACAAACATTTAAGCTGATATCACTTTTAAATTTCATAATCTTAATGAGCTAAATTTTAAACGATTAACCCAATGTTCTTACTCGTATTTGAACCCAAAAAAAAAAATAAACATATGGTAAAAAGTTTAACAAATTGACTTTCTATTCAAACACATAACATAACTTTTAAATTAAAATTAATGCTATAATAACACTTAAAGGACTTTAATTGCATCCCTCTCACACAGAAGGAGTGAGACTCACCCGTGTGAGAGAGGTAGCATTTAAGACGGTACATATTATGTGATAAAGTGGTATTTTTCTATCAGTAATAATCAGATGAGTTATTTTGTCAATTTTATCAATTTTTTCTTACACTTTTTTTCCTTTTAAAATCCAAATAGAATTAGGTTTTTGTCCAAATTTTTGGGATATTTTTGTACACTCTTCTTCCCACAATTGGGCACTTCTCCCATTGAAATTGAATTCTCTCTCCTCGCTCCTGTTTGTTTCCCACCTTTCTTTCTCATCTGTAACATCTCATTATCTGATAAAGCCATTATTATTATTTTTTGCTTATTTGATTTTTCTGAAAAAGCAAAATTTAGAAGAGAAGACGATAATAATCCTCGGCCTGAGGAAGATATATTTCCCATACTATCCCTCAATTTCACCTTTATAATACAACTCCCCGGACGACCTTTGCTACTGTTACCAAAGTTCCCAAAACATGGCTGCAACTTCACTGTGCTCAACCATGTCTTTTCTTTTCCTTATCCTCTTCACTTCAATATTTGCTCAAAAAGGTGCTTCCGACATGTCCATAATATCGTACGACGAGAAGCACAACCAAAACGGTCCGAGGATGCGGTCTCACGACGAGGCCATGTCTATGTACGAGGCCTGGCTAGTGAAGCACGCCAAGTCATACAACGCCTTGGGGGAGAAAGAGAAGAGGTTCGAGATTTTTAAGAATAACTTGAGGTACATAGATGAGCATAACTCCAAGGGTAACCAGACTTACAAACTGGGACTGAACCGGTTTGCTGATCTGACCAATGATGAGTTCCGGAAGATGTACTTGGGGAGGAAACCCGATGCTCAACGGAGGCTGTCGACCGTAAAAAGTGACCGGTATGAGCCTAAAGAAGGTGATAGTTTGCCGGACTCTGTTGACTGGAGAAAGGAAGGAGCTGTCAATCCTGTTAAAGATCAAGGAAGCTGCGGTAATTAAGCCCCACTTTCTCTTTAGTCTTTTCTCTTCTTTTTTCTTCCTACGTTGCGACTTGCGAGACATGATCTGAAGATAAGGTAGTTGGCCATGTTTGCAAAGTTTCACTTTCACCTACCCAGAGAGACAAATATCCCAAACAGTACGACGTTTTTTTAATCACTGATCAGAGAGGAGATTCTCTCCTTTGCTGCTACAAAAAGCACAAATGACTTGAGTTTCAATCTGCGTCTCAAAATATTCAATCTTTACATATCTTCTTCTTTGTTGATTCATTCCATTCTTATAGTGAGATTCAACTGCAAAAGCATATACTAGTAGTATGATGACAATATGTACCTTTTTGGGATTATATTCCTTCTCATATCCTTGCTAGTTCTGGTATATTCCTCTGTTGTTTGCCGTTTGTTACAGGAATTTGATGGATTCTTGTAAAATATATTCTTGAATTTGGTTCTGAGTATTTCTTGAAAAGAGGAAAATTTTTAGATACAATGTAAAAGAACTAGCCGTGGAACACTAACTTATATATTGATAAAATGAATCAAGACTCGAATAGTAGGAGGATGGATGAAATTGTTGTCCTAGAAATTAGAATGATATTTGGTCTGGCTTAATTTTTCATCTTCATTCGACCATGAAACTGGTTAATGATTTCATCTTTCATTGGATGTGGCCTGTGGGATCTATTCTTTTAACATAGGAGAGAATTGTTCATGTTGCTTTAATTGTTCAGTCCTGCAAACTGATTAATGTGCTTTGATAACTACTGGAAAACTGCAGGGAGTTGCTGGGCATTTTCAACTATTGCTTCTGTGGAAGGAATAAACAAGATAGTCACTGGTGAGTTGCTTTCTCTATCAGAGCAAGAACTCGTTGATTGTGATAGATCTTATAACGAAGGGTGCAACGGAGGCCTTATGGACTATGGGTTCGAGTTCATAATAAGAAATGGTGGCATCGACACCGAAGAGGATTATCCCTATAAAGGCTACGACGGTGTCTGTGACCAGTACAGGGTTAGTATTTCAGTCTCCTCTTGGAAAAATGTCTCGAACCGTCATATCATAAGTTGTTAAAACATTTGATCCGCTGTTTCGTTCTGTTTGGTGCGCAGAAAAATTCTAAGGTTGTGGCAATCGATAGCTATGAGGATGTGCCCCCGTATAACGAAAAGGCACTGCAGAAGGCAGTTGCAAATCAACCCGTGAGCATTGCCATGGAAGGCGGTGGGATCGACTTCCAACTATATGAATCGGTAAAATTCTCTTGCTCTCAGTAGGGAACCTAGTACTTGTAGAATTCATGATCAAGTGAATCATAGTTTACTTGTCTCCGTTCCTTAACTTGCCTTCAAATGAATCTCTCCAGGGCATATTTACTGGAAAGTGTGGCACTGCTGTTGATCACGGAGTGAATGCTGTTGGATATGGCACCGAAAATGGTCTAGATTACTGGATTATCAGAAACTCGTGGGGCGATTATTGGGGCGAGAAAGGCTACGTCAGGATGCAGCGTAATGTGCCCCAGAAATCGGGCCTTTGCGGATTAACCATCGAGCCCTCTTACCCAATCAAGCACAGTGCTAATCCGCCCAAACCTGCTCCATCTCCTCCGGCTCCGCCCAAGCCTTACGCCGTTTGCGATGCGTTCTCTATATGCCCTGAAAGCAACACCTGCTGCTGTCTCATGGACTTATTGGGATCCTGCTTCTTATGGGGATGCTGCCCGCTCGAGTCCGCTACCTGTTGTGAAGACAATTACAGTTGCTGCCCCCATGCATATCCTGTGTGCCACATCTATTCGGGCACCTGTTCGCTGGTAATAATAACGTCAAAACTCAACTTTTGAGTTCATTAGTAAACTAGTCTCACCGTTTTAACATAATACTATCTTGCGATACAGAGCAAAGGCAACCCATTTGGAGTGAAGGCGATGAGGAGGGTTCCTGCAATGTCAATTGGAAACCGTGGTGGGACCGAGGGAAGGAAGAGCATCTCTTGAGGAAATGCTGTAGATCTTAATCTCTGGCGGGTTGCTGATCTGCCACTTGATTGCAGTCTCTCTGCCACATATCATGTGTTTGTGTCATTTCGCTGTTGTTGGATTGACAAGATCGCTAGGCAAAGAAACTTAAGTATATGATGCCTACTATATATTTCCTGAACTTCATTTGAACAAAAAACGGGGTTACTGTTTCTGCATTGGTAGTTGTATGCATATTTGATTTCATTTATATACAATCTTGGTTGTACCATCCTGCAAAAATTGCCCTTCCTACTTGGTATGTTATAAAATTTACTTGCGTCACGGTAATGGAACAACCATGGGCGGGGCGGGAATGTCTCTTGTGGTGCAACATGCGAAGACACTATTTACTAAAATCAAATGGCGGATAGAGCTTCATAGAGAAATGTAGTTCATTACCATTTACAATGAAACGGAACCAAGCGCAACTTATCTGTCAAAATGGCAGAGCAACAATACATGAGAAGTTGGGGCACTAATAAACTTTCTTATCTATTGCCATTAAATACTGGCATCTCTAACAGGATGAGAGAATCACTAATGAAGTCATTGCTCATGCCCAACCATTGGATGCTTGAGCAATGCTTCATCATCACAATATCTTTCTGTAAAGCTAGAATTGTCTTCAGAATTAACTGTGCTAATTTGACGGAATCTTAAGGCTTGGTGGTGCTTGTGTCATCATCAGTGGACACTGCCTTCTTCCCAGAGTAACGCTGAATGGAGAGACAAATGTTTACTCACAATATGTTGGTGAAGAATGAACTTACTAAATGTAACAACAGATATAAATTCTAAAGTGGAGACCATATATAGAAAATTCATATACCTGTTTGCCGAAAGTGAATGGAACATATTTATACTTGATCATATGTAGTATTTGCCTCTTCATTGTTGATACAAACAGCACCAACCAATAGAACAATAGAATAGGCCAAAACACAGGCACATCAAAGGCACTGAAGAAAGTCAACACAAAGGCAAAACAGAATGCCTTCGTAAGTGAATGCCTGAAATTGGAAAAAACCAAAATTAGGCCATGCTCGAGATTAAAATTTGAAAGAGTCTATTGTTTTTTTTTTTTAAAGAGTAGCAAGGAAAGTTGGGGGTTGGCGTGGTGGGGTGTTTACAGAAGAGGCAAGAAGATTGCTGTACAAGGGAAAGTTAACTACTTTTGACAGTGACAAACATCAAATTACCAATTTACCGTAGACTTGTAATTCTTTGACAACGTCATTTCATCGAAAGAATAAAACAGACATTCCAATAATAGAGTTGTAATAAGAGAAATAATAACAAAAATGCAAACTTCCTTCCCAAAAAAATGCAAACCAGAAGGTCTTCAGCATAACACCAATGCAATAGCTGAAAGAACTAACTTAGCATAAAGGTTTTTAGCAAGGCATCGGCATACTTTGCAGTAGGGACAAGATAATAGATGTGACATTCACGTCAAGTTGGATAAGTCTGGAGGATAAGGAATCTCATCGTTAGTTTCGTGATGGTAAAACTAGCAAGATCAACAGGAGATATATCCTCCCCCCCCCCCACACCCCCTCTCCTTTCTATAATGAATCCTAAAAGACTATTCAGGCATGAAGTGTTAGGGCCACTCTCTCGCCAAAAGCGTACGCATACATACACAGGTAGAGTCCACTACCTACTATATTTCAGAGAAACTACAGTCCGGTACTCCATCATCACCCAACAGCTGAATAGAGTTAACGGTGTCTGTTTTGCATGCATGAGAATAAGGAGGAGAACAGTCTCTCCTGCAATCCACTCCACTACGAGGAAGTACCTTGCCTTCTAATGAGGGTGTACACGTTAGCCTTTGTGCTTGGATTTGACAATAGTAGATAGTTGATTACAGACATTAATCATCCCAAGAGATGGTTGAGACTCTGGCCAGGTGTAAACCAGATGGGTTTAGAACCACATGAACAAAATTAATGAAACATGGAAAGCAATTTTTCTCCTATCATCATAATGTAATATCAAGCTTGCTGCTTCAAGATAGCACATCCTTTCATGATAATCATTTCATAAGTATTACATCAACATGTGATATCTACAAATCCAAAAATCGCATGCCAACAGGCATGGTAATCCTTTCAGACGGATGTATCATAACGCCCAAGGCCTATGTCAAATTGACAAAACTGATTAAGTTGGAACTAATTTGATGAATGAAAACATAAGCAGCCTGGATAAATTAACAAGACAAGGTGAAAAAATAAATAAATAACCAGGTAATGGCATCTACAGGCATCACGCAAAAGGATAAGTACAATACGTGGATGCATATGAAATGAAGCCACTTCCCATATTCTGTTCTTATTTTTTCGTTCTTCAGCTTCATACACACTTAACTCTAAAAATGATGTACTCACAAGATGAAATAAATTAGCTTATTACTCAGGCAGAGAGATCCACAACTATCTCACATTTCACTCTGGAGCATGTGAGGAACACCCAGATACTGTATCACCTCCAAAGAACAATGAGAGAACAAAAGGACCAACTACAGACAAAATGTGGAGCTTATTAAATTATTTCTCCATCATTCCTCCACTCCCCTTAAGGGGGTTCTCTTTTTCTCTCCCTGCACCGTAAGATCTTATTCAAATTCCTGATCTAAATAACACGTTCTTACCAACCAGTTTGGTCTAAAGAGTTTGGGTCACCCAAGATGGTTAACCAGAAGAAATGGATAAATGAAGCTAACCTCAATTCACTAGACAAGCTTTCTTAGAAGCAAAACTGACAGATCATACCAAATTTGTGCCACAAAAAGCAAAAATTCAAATCAAGAACACTAATTTTAAAATCAAGCTTTTGATCATCTCCTCAAGTTGCTTCCCCCCCCTTTCTTTTTGCCCCCTTTCAAGGATGGGGAAGAACAATAGAAATAACAGAAAAACGATCAACTTACGATTTCATTATCCCATGTAACAATCAATCCAACCCTAAACCGAATATAAACCTAAATCCGATGAAGAAAGGCACCTCACCAGAACTTAAACTCGGGGAGGCGACGTACGAAGGGTCGGAACTCGTCGGAGCCCCAGGATGGCAGTTGGGGTTCATCCATGCTATCCTGGATCTCAGGGTCCACGTTTGGGGACAGGAATGCTATAAGCAGCTGTAGGACATAGATGCCCAGCCCGTACGTGATGATATAGTAACCCTGCACCATATACACGCGCAAGGCATAGATAAGCCCGATCACCGACAGCAAGATCCAACGATACAACACAAGCGGCGTCGATTTGTCCAATAGATGCTGATAGCGCTGCCTAATAGCGTGGGCGAATTGTGTGACGGAGGAGGAAGATTTTTCGCCGGCGACGCCTGCTCCGCCACCCACGTCCATTTTTTTTTTTTGGGTTTTCCTGTGTAATTTCTTTTCCTTTTTTATTTTATTTTTTTGCCGGTTCCGTTATAAATAATTTCGGTTCGCAGCTGGGAAGAAGGTAAACGCCCTTCATTTTGTATGGTTGGTTTAACACTAGCCCATTGACGCAAATAGCACTAATAACCCTACACCAATTTTCAATGTCAAAAAAATTCATATTTCGCAGTTCAACTACAACTGTGTTCTACAGCGTGTGCTTAATTTCAAAATGTGTGTTTCAGTGTCGCGCATTGTCGGATTGAAATACAAGGTTTGAATCCCACTTCCTTTTTTACTTGTGTAATTTTGAACAGTGGATTAGAAACATATTTGTGGGGCCAGATTGAAACTTTGTTAAGTTATCCTCTTGGTATTTTGGGTTCTCTGGGGAAAAAATGATGTTTTAAACTAGGACGAGAGAAAAATTCGATTTGCACCGGACTTGATGGGTATCTGACCCGTTTGAGAAAAAAATTTCCCGATCCGTGGATCAGTGTGGCAGATCGTGTTAGAATTTGCGATCCGCCAAAAGGTCGTGGATCGGATAGGGAAAAAGAGCGTTTAACTTTAAAGGTTCCAGAAGTCGCCCGAAACAACAGTCAACACCCACTATTAAATCATAATTTAACTTAGTTGATACTTGATACTTGATATTGATTTAACTTTATTTCATTATTGCTATAGATTTGTAGTGCGATGTATGATATAAAAGCCAAGTTAGGAGATTAGAGTAGTGTAATGTATGGTTAAAAGATAAGTTTCTGGATCGTTTGGCTGATTGAAATCTTAATCTGCTCTGATCCGCAAGTTGTGGATCATAGAGCAGATCATGGTTTTATAAATTTTTAGTTGGGCAAAATGGATCGGCACTGATCCACCCCAATCCGATCCATTGATATCCCCATTTTAAACCATATTATCCACTAATGTTCTCCCTGCAAATAGAAAGGTATATAATCATGTGACTCGTTTCGTCACACGGGCATTATATGTTGTAAATGTTTCAATGAATTTCATCCGAAAACTAGCTTGGAAGAAGATTCAAACTTACCAAACATCTTACAGGGTTCCTAACAAAGGCTCTTGATTGTCTAACTAAGAATAGCAAACTAGTGTCAAGGCACATTTAGTCTGATGGTATTTAAATAAACTACTCACACGTCACACCCTTAATTAAGTATTCAATTCACATCTTCTACAATCCTTTCATAATGTTAAAAAACGGAAAAAGAAAACGAATAAAAAAAAAAAGGAATAGAAAACTACTAATTGGTGAATTATTCAAAGGAATAAGGTCTCTACCGAAGTGTTTATTTTTCTTTATTTAGACGTTCATTTGATATCAAATTGTCAAACCTATCATCAAGTTCTTTCTTCCTTTTTCCAAGTCAACTTGTAGCCAGCAGAGAGACTGATTTCTTTGTGATAAGTATAATAAGTCTAGAATAGCAGCTGTTATTGAACTTTGATTTATTAAGGATTCAATTGACACCCCTTGACGTCTGAGTTTCTGATGAATGTGTAAATTAAAGAGTCTGCAAAACTATCACAGAAAGTTGTCTTGAAACATTGTATACAAATGTGCTTAACTACTTGGTCACATTCATTGTAATTCTTCAATCAATCTTCTTATGTTCGAAACTCTGCGATAAAATTTAACGAGTTTTGAAGTGCCATAAATTCCTGTACCTTCGTTGACGTATTCATATTTGATTTGTACTCGTACCCTCAATTTATATTCTCATCCTTGTGTGACAACAACTTTGGGTTGGTGCAATGGGTTCGAATAATTTAGATTGAATGTTTCGACAATGCCGAGTTGATAGTATGAAAGAGTGGAAAGTCGTCTTACCATTTTGGATGCACATGCCAACTAACAAGTTGTCAATATAAAATAATCCTTTGAAGTTTTCTTGCGCCATTCCGCGGGTTGACTGAAACTTCATTGATTTTTAACAACATGAAATGAAATAGAATAATCTGTGTATTCTTTTTCATTCTGTAACTGATTAGGCAATTGGTGACACTGTAATTTCCAAGTCAACTCTGGCGTTCGGAAGATTTATCTCTTTCCTGCTTCCTTCCATTTGCTTATATAAAAGCTATGAATATTTCATCATTTGACAAATCTTTTAAGAGCTTTATCATCATGGTAGGAGCACCCATTTCTTTCTCTGGCAATCAATCCCAGCCACACCCTAGCCACGCCGCCCCTCCAGGTATGGCTATAGTACAGTTAGATCTCTAGCTATCCCCTCTCCAAAACTTGCTGCATATGCAAATTTAGAGATGTAGGTATATATAAAGGTATTCATTTAGGGCCTGTATTGCTACTTTCTTTTGTAGGTACTAATGCAAGTGAGAACTTGGACTCATCGGCTAAGTATGCTGCTCCAGGGCAACCTCAGTTGTACGCAACACCAAATGCAACCATTTCAACTCTTTTGCCCTATAATGGATTGCCACCACCACTGGCATGCTCCGTTGCACCACCCTACCAGGCTGCACCTGCTCTAGGTTCCAACTTGAATACTCCAAATCCAGCATCTATACCTCCTAGTAACACATTCCCTCCTAATCCATCATCCTTGCCATACCCAGCACCAGGCTCTGCACCTTTTCCTTCAAATACCGCCACACCTGCCCCTTATCCTTCCTCATCTGCCGCCCCACCTCCTTTGCCTCCATACTCAACTGCCCCCAGTAATTCTTATCCCCCATGTTCAGCTGCCCCTGTAACTTCTTATCCTCCAACTGCAACAGCCCCATCTCTGTTTCCTCCGACTTCAAATCCAAGTCTTTATCCTCCTAATTCAGCAGCCCCACTGCCACTCCCCACGTACACTAATAACCCAGGCACCTACTCTCCGTCTCCTTTCCCTTCTAATCAACCATCTACCTATCCTCCACAATCATGTGCTCCTGCTGCCTACCCTCCACAACCTAACATGCACAACCCTCAGGCCCCAAGTAGTTACCCTCCTGCAGGTACATCTATATCTCAATTGAATGTTTCTGAAACATGTACAATATATTTTCCCCGTGACTAACACTTGCAGGCTGAAGTTGAAATGATTACTCCTGCAGGGCAGCCAACTGGAGCCTACCCTCCATCAACAGATTACTATCAACAGGGTAATCCTACAAGCCAAGCACCTCCTCAATCCATGGGAATCTACCCAACACCACCATCCACAACTGGAGTCTACCCACATCCATGAATCCAGAATCCAAATCAAAACCCAACAATCATTGAATGAGTATTTTAATTGGACCCAAGTACCCTGCATACAGTTCATGTTAAATTTGTATTGCTTACACTAGATTTATTGATTTTGTTTTTCCAAGATTATTAATGAAGGGAATTCATTGATGTGTTTTTACCTTTCCCAGTTTTTAGATGCAGACTAGACATAGTATACGTTATGCCAAGTTTATGTAAAGAAAAAAGAAGATGCTTTTGCATTAAATCACCGCAAAGACCCAATGTAACTATGAAGAAAATGTAATGAACTTCTAGAAAAATGCCATCCATTTATCAAAGCACTATGTTTAACCCGTTAAAAGGCTTATACTTTCTACAATTATTTGAGTCATTTTATTCTTTGTTATGTGAGTAGTATAATTGATCACCAACCTTGTAGTACAAATTGAGTGATTAAACACAGGTAGGTTACCTAGGAACAATCCTAAGTAACTGTGTGAAATCTAGCTATGCCTCTCATTACTGTGTAATACAACGGTCACCAACAGCTTAATTGAACTCCATCCAGATATCATTTTGTACATCCATTCAGTTTAATTCTTAGAATAGTGAGATATGTGTCCACCCCATCTCATATCCACCCTACATCCACCCCATTGAATTCCTTATATATGTGATAAATGGTTTATCACGATATATAAGGAATTCGCCGTTTATCACAATATATAAGGAATTCAATAGAGTGGAAGTGGGGTGGGTAGGGTCCATGTGTAGCATTGTCCTAATTCTCATGTTCACGATTCACGTGGCGTGCAGAAAAAAACAATGTCAGACACTGACATATCATATAATGCTATCATAATAATAGAAAGAAAACAGGCAATACCAGCACCCAAAGTGATGCTACTATAATTTCATTCCACAAATGATTTACAACTTCATTACATGGTCATATTAAGAGATTGTGACTAAGTAAATGTAGTACAGATACTTGATTCATTCTAAAGGAAGGATCAACATTCTGAAAGAATTAGAAACATCAAGGATTTAACATCCAACAGTTTGACATAACAAGGAAATAATGGCACATTTACATATTTCTGCAAGCAAACTAAGGCCAAAATGAAGCTTGTGACAGCAGCTGGATGCTTTAGAACGTGTCAGCCAGTTAAGGATAATGCATGACTCAATTGTAAAGAGAGTGTTAGGCATTTCCTCCTTCCCATTCAAACTAAGGAAGCAGAAATGTTAGAAGTTCCCAACAATCAAGTCAGGGGCATCCCTCCATAAAAACCAGAAAAGCAAGCAAACTCAGTCACAACTCTCAACAATGGTGATTATGGAATGATATTCAACAGCACACAGAAATAAATATGCTGAGCTACAATGCAGAATAATGTGAACAAACGTACGGGCAATTTCCCACAGCAAATCCATCTCAATTCCTTTCCAAATTATTCCGCGAACTGCCACCAAAGCTCGACCACCGCCTCAATGCGGAAGCCACCAAGCTCCTTCCCTTCAAAAACCCTATCTTTGCTTTAAAAGTTATCGGCCTCCAGCTACTGCTAGATGCAATATTAATGCCCCCAGTTTGGCCATCAATTTGCTGAATTCCAATACCACTAGCTTCCTGCTCACTAGCACTCGCATCATGTATTTCTGGCTCCATGGCATCCAAATTCACAGCAAGAGAACCTCTACTTGCCCTCAGCCAATCCACTCCCTCAGAAGTCACCCCCCTACACTTCTTAAACTTCACTTTCACCAAATTGGGGCAGCCAGTGGCCAATGATTCCATGCCGTGGTCTGACACTGGACAGCTCTTTATGCACAACTTCTTCAATGCAATACACTTTACAGCTATGCATGATATCTCTGCGTCACCGACTGTATCACTCCCACACAATGCTAATCTTTCCAAATTCTGGCAATGCATCGCCAACTTCTCTAAACTTAATCTTGTGGGATTTACACCAATCAGAACCAATTCTTGCAAATTAGGACAGTGTGTTGCAACAGCAATTAATCCATCATCACTTATTTTATTTGTTTTCCATCCGTCAATATGCAGTTTCCTAATCAGCTTACATTTTTCAGCAACAGCAACAAGTCCAACATTAGTACACTCAGGGATTTTCACTAAATGCAATATTTCAAGATTCACACAATTCGAAATGGCTGAAAGCCCAATATCATTTAGCTGAAGTCTCTCCAGGTGAAGCTCTATGAGTCCAGGATTCTGATTTGCTATCGCTACCAACAAATTGTCCCAATTAGCAGAACATCTGAAAAGCTTTAAACTCCTCAAATTCTTGGACCCAATAATCAATGGCCCGAAACACTGTGCATTGTAGAGATCTTTCAAACAAATAACCTTCAAAGCTCCAGCAGCCTTTCCTGGGCCGATGAGCTCGGTCCCGCCCCCATCAGTAACACCAGAAAGTCGTTTCACCGATAATTCTTCCAAGGACTCACAACTATCAAGCAACGAGTTCATGCCTTTGGCCCCGAAACTGCAAAACCCACACGAGAATTTGCGCAAACTATTACAGTTACGGGCAAAGACAGCCATTCCGTCATCTGTCAAAGCGCGACAAGCACGGAGCTTCAACCTGGTAAGTTTTCTGCATTTCAAAGAAATCAGAATCAAAGCATCATCGCCTATGCTGACAGATCTACGGTCGCACTTCAGTGCAAGCTTAGTGACCGTATCAAAACGCGAAAACAATTTGGGGACAACAGATATAAGCTCAGACTTAGCGTTCAACGACAACCGCTGTCGGCTCTGGCCCTCAATTGTCAGCCAGCGGCGGCATACCAGGGCGGACCTTTTACGGTCTCCAGAAGATAATAACTGGAAAATGCAAGCCAGACATTCGTCTGGAAGGTTCAAAGTGTAGTCATTTCCAATGACGGAGTCGTCCCAGTCGGAGCTGATGTCATCCGGCTCATCGGAATCTGACGGCAGCGGGGAGATCACGGCAGGTTTCGTTGATCTGCGTCTGGATCTGGAAGATGATTGGCCCATCAGCGGCGGATGTACAGGAAAAAAAATGGTGCGGATGCGGCGGAGACGAGAGTAAAAATGGTGGGGGATGTCAGGTGGTTTCGAATACTATTGCTTCATGTATTATTTATTTTTCGGGAATAAAAAATAAAAAACGGACTTGAAATTGGAATTAATTAGAATTATCGAAAAAGGGACGTGTCTGTTTATATCATTATCTTTTCTTCAAGAAAGAAAATTAATGTTTATCAACACAACCAAGATCTAAGGGATCGAGATTGGAGATTGAGTGGGGGATAACGACTTGTTTGGTCTGGGTAGGGATGACAAAATTGGCAAGAGCATTTGCAATTCGACTCATCGAAGATGAGACAGTAAAATGATATGTTATTACGCTTAAATTTCTAAAGAAGACATGATTAGTTAGAGTCAAGTTACTTATTCCGTTTACACACTCATAATAAGTAAATGTTAATGGGCAATAGTTAAAGATGAGTTGACACGTGAAATTTAAACTTTAAAATTAACTGTCACATGTTTTGATTATCGGTCAAATATCTGGTAAGATTATCGTACAAAATGCATACTTAACAGGTGATAATTGGATAATCTATGTATAGGACAATCTACATGAGACAATTCACATGTGTGTTGTCTAATTATCACTCGTTACGTATGCGTTGGGCGAGATAACCCTACTAGAGGTATATTGGGTGATCAATTTTAGTCACATTTATATTTACCATAAATTACCACATGACGTTTATGATTGAAGATAATATTGAAATTATTTCCTTTTTTCTCGCTTTACAACTATTAATTAATTAATTAATATGTTAATGCTAAAGAAAAACGGGGGAAAATAATAAAAAATGAGATGATAGTGCTCTATGTATCAAAATCCAAAACCCAAGATTATGCTTATGTATGATGCCATTATGGATATAAAAGATGAGAGCATATCTAATGGAGGGTGAATGGTTGAAGCGATGTAGATGAGAGATATAGAGAAGATAATTATTTTAAATAAATAGGAATAGAAAGTGTAGAGAAAAAATTGGAAAAAATAAAAAAGAAGAGAGAGATGGAGATACACTTAAAGTAATGATAAAATAGTAGTGGAGAAGATGGATGTGAAGGTATATTTGTGGACCTTACATGAGACTTGAGGTACTAAAAGTGATGAAAAATAGAATACATGAGAAAAAAATTATTAAAAAAATAATAATAGATAAAATTACGTTACCCAATTTTGTGTCTCTTTGAATGGACCTGGTCAATAAAAACAAACATTAGAAATGCACTAAGATATATGGGATGAAAACTGCCTACAAAATGTGACCAGGGACTATTTTATACAATATTTAATTCCATATAAGCACATTGCTCTCTGCAGAACAGAATGGCTGCTCCTCTCGTCCGAGTTCCGCCGCTTCTCCGCCTCCGCCAGTGCCACATCTACAACCACGGCCACCATGTCCAAGTGGCCAATTGGTTACCAAATCATCGATCCTTGTGCTGCAACGCCGAGTTAACTCGTCCAGACAAGGATACATCTCCTGTTTGCCCGGCTTTCACAACAGCATTAAGCAGTAAAGACACACCAAAGAGACCCAAGATGGGACTACTCGGGTTTCAGAAAATGGATAGACAAAGAAGCGGAAATACTCAAAGACATTGAGCCCATTATTTATCTTATCAAAGAAATCCTTCACTCTGACAGGTGCTCTCTCTCATACATTTAACTTAAAAATCTTATCTTCAACTCCAATACATGAGTAGAACTTTGTTCATTTTCATCTTCTGGAATTGTTTAGCTTTAGTTTACGGTTTTTTTGTGGTCAAGAAGTTTCGGTTTCATGGGATAATTGGATTTCGAGAGAAGGAATTTACAATGTTAGAACACACACGCGCGCGCGCGCGCATTTCACACTGTTCCTGCCTTCTGGTATTATATTATCAACTTTCAAGTTACATGATCATGCTTTACTCTAAAATCGAGCAGTAGTATGTATAGTTCAGGCAGCTGCCTTTCTCAGTGTTTTTGAGCCCTTTCAACTAATACTGTATTAGGGGTCTGCATGATCAGATGTCCTGTGACGCGGATCGGGGTACTGTTGAATATTAATTAAGGTCACTCTATATAAAATTTGTAAATGAGAACTTTTATCTTATGAAATCCTTTGTGCTACATACAAGAAGAACAACCAGAAAACCAAACTTTTTTTCCAAATAAACTACGGGGTGATTGAAAAAAAATAATAAAAATAATAATTTTTTTGCATTATGTTCTGTTCATTTCTTGATATACATTGCTAAAGTTTCAGAAAACTTTAAAGCAAGTGGATATTTAGCATCTACCTTATAAGTCAACAGCGTTTAAATCTCCCCTTTGTGACTCCCTTGGAGGACTCAACCAAGTCTGCAGAATTCATATAGGAAAAAATGTGCAGTAGCGGAAGTTTTTATCTTTCTTGTTTACATTGTCGGTAACATGTCTTAAATTGGAAAATTATGCTCAAAGGCTCCCAATCCCAATGCTTCTCTTGGCTGGACAATGCAACAAGCAGTCTGAGCCAAATTGGTATGAAGGGACACATAGAGCATATCTCTCCAAACGATGGTAAAGCTCGATCCTCTTTATTGTTATAGTGTCCTTTTCAAGGCAGAACTTCACTATGCTAATTCTTTAGGCAGGGAAAAATGGTTATATCTTTGAATTTTAATTAATGTGAATTTTCTCAATGTCCAATTGTTAATGTCTCAACATATCATGCGTTGTTGGTTTTTACTCAAATGATTGATACTTCCGTAGTCCCCAAACAAGCATTAATGCAATTGTGAATACACCCTCATCTTCCATACAACCTTGTCCAAAATCACTGGACGGTGGGATTTTAAAGAAATCCATATGCAAGGTAATGCAGAAGAAGGCACTCGACTTAAGTGAAGTTGTGATTGAACATATCCATTACCATGGACAATAATTACATTTGCTACTTGTGAATTTTGTCTCTCATTTCTTTTGCTGCCTTTGAATTATTTTAGCTCTTTATTCATGAGTTGTGGCTTGCCTTAATGATAATAATCAATTCCTTATTTGGTCTTTGATCTTCGCCTTGGGCTTTGTCTATAAAAATGAGATTTGAAGTTATAAAAATGAGACTTGAAGCATGCTTCAAATCCTACTTATGTTAACAAAGCCCTCTAAGTTGGTGCTAAACCCTCTCGGGCATCTGTAGTTTGTCAAAACAAATTTGTAATGTGGGATCAAATTAACTAAACATAGACCCAAACACTTGTTCCCAGTTTTTGTTATTCATTCACGGCAAAACCAATTATAAACGCAGGCATTATTCTTTGTGGTTTATGTTATTTTTTATACTTCTACTTATTGAGCGAACCAATTGTTCTGCCCTTAATGATAATAGTCAATTCCTTATTTGGTCTTTGATCTTCACCTTGGGCTTTGTCTATAAAAGTGAGACTTGAAGCGCGCTTCTAATCCTTCTCGTGTTGGCAAAACCCCCTAATTTTGTGCCAAATCCTCTTGGACTTCAGTATGTTGTCAATATAATTTTGTAATGTGGGACAAAATTAACTAAACATAGAGCCAAACACTTGTTGCCCCATTTGGCTAAGCCTACAAGCTGCTTTACCTACATAAGAGCAGAAGTACTTTTAGAATATTTATATGTGTAAACTATAAGTCATAAGAAGTATCATGGTTGAAATTTAATTATTACTTTTTGGGAAAAAAAGGAAAGAAAAATCCTAAAGCCGAAAATTGAACCAGGAAAGGTAAAAGGTCAAGGGTTTATATACACACAATGAGATATTGTAACAAAATGTATTATCTTTCCATTGCATCCAAAGTAAATCCCAGTTCATCTAAATCAATTTCTTTAATTTATTTGAACACCTTAAAAACTAAGAACTGCTATCCTAAATGATTTCCAGGTTTAAATTGTAAATTGTTTCAGCATACAGGAAAATTAATGGCGTTATTTTGCTAATGGTGTAGAACGATTGGTTGGCTTAATAATAAGTAAATAACAAATACTACAAAGAGTAAAGCAAGCATTTAAAATTGGTTTTCCTGTCCTCACTATTGATCACTATTGATTCAACAGCGGCACTTTCTACTGGCTAAATGCTTCATGCAATACTAATAAAGGTTTAAAAAAAATATTACTGGTAAAAGGAAAGGATAACTCATGTGACTTTTAGATTTTAGTATGGTTCTATTTCTGCCATTGGCAGTGGTTTGGAATAGGTACAGCTCCATGATGAATATTTAAGCCTCCAGTAGGATAGAAAATCATACTACTATACCGCTCTGCAGTGGGTTCCAACTGTAAGAATAGAAGGTAGGAGGAGGAGAATATTACCGTGAACAAGAGGAATGAACAAGATGCAGAAGGGAGAGAGACAAACTGATGGACTTATATGTGTGCTTTTTTTGGCCCGTAGGGGAGCAAACCTCCCTTGCGCCTTGCGGTCAGTAATAATAAGATATTAAAGTTAAGATCATGTCCAGAGTAGCTTTAAGTCGCTTTAAATCGTAATTCAACCTGGTCAAACGTCATATCTATGCACATATTTAACACATTGGATGGGATCTACAACTATAATTACTTATAATCCAGACATTTTATTTACATGTCATTTAAACTATAACTCTAGTTATCCCTTGACATTGCTTTGAAAGGAAAACCTTATAGTAATCCTCTCTTGTTTGTTGCTTTCGGATTCTCCAGCAGTTACCGTTCTTTTGACTTATTATTTCTGATTTAGGTTGGTTCAGTATTCTATTCACTGTAAAATAGATGCCAATACCACTTTTTAAAATCTAATGACATTTCTCCTTCATCTACTTTTGCCCTCATTAAAATCCTAAAAGAGACACTAGAAAAGTTGCAGCTCTATTTTACATATCACCAGACACTATGCTAATATACTGTAATCTGCACCTAATGATCAGTTGGAATTTAACCAAGATTATTTTCATTTGAAGACACTGGTATGTGTTTGGAAACATTTGAAATTACTTATGTAGGTTTGACATTTGTGAAAGTTCTTTCGATATGAGATAATCAAATAACAAGTAGTATTACTGTTGTTCTAACCCACCAAAAAAAAAAAAAAAAAAAAGGGATCAAAGTAAAAATGTACCCTGGACATTTTGAAATCCCAAGAATCGTAGCGTAAGCTTGAAAAAGATGAGTAGAGAATAAAAGTGGTAAAAGCTGTCCCACTCTGATCATGCTCATGCCTGCCTGCATGGTAAAATGAGGCATTTGTACTTGTTCTGAACTTTGGGTCTTATATTTTCTCTCTGCGTTTATAGACGAATTTTATTGGTAACTTTTCTTATCTTGACTATCTATCTATTTTTTTGACAGATATATAGACGGAGAACGCCTTTCAACAGAAGACGAGAAAGTCGTAGTAGATAAGCTTCTTGCTTACCATCCTCAGTGTGAAGCTAAGATTGGATGTGGACTTGATTCAATTATGGTTGGTTGCTGCATATTTAGTAGTCATATGCTTCTGTGCTAATTTGGTTGATCTCCTCCTCCTCCTCCTTCTATAATTGAGACAGCCTAATTGTTATGAGAATGCTTACTCAATTCCATAGTCTGAGGGGAATATGTTTAAACTTCTCAGCCAATTAAATTCACGTTTGGTAAAAATCCTGTCCCTGAACCCTGAGTGTTGTATCTGGTAACATAATGTGAATTAATGGACTCTTCTTTAGTAGCCGTGACTGTGCAATGCTACACAGTTACCTAACTGTTGGGTTTACTAGAATGTTAAGTTCTGTTGGACTTTGTTAGACAATACGATCAGATAATTAACAACTCCCAGTATTCAGTATCAAAATCTCTTCTGTTGGTGTATTGCTCTGTATGAGTTGGATTTAGATGCCATGAGATGGTTATTATGAAATAATGCCACAAGAACTTGAACTCATGATCATCTGAAGCTCAGCAGTTAGTGTTGATATAAATTTACTAAGAACTTGTTTGATCCCCTTTATTCTCCCAATTTATAAGTTTACCTACCACTGATTTGACATTTGATTTGACAACGGTTCAATTACAACCATATATTTCACACCTTTTTACATTTCCAATACACATTCTACCTCTCTCCTCGTTATAAATCCCTCAAATAAATAGGATTAAACAAGCTCTAAGTTATGATCATAGGTCTTGAATAATACATCAAAGATATTTTCAGTTCTGATACTGCCATAAATGGCAGACAACTAGCAATTTGAGTATTAGTTGAAAGTATGACTTTTGGGGCTCATTCTATTTACATTCACGTGACACTTGATTTCTGTTCCGTCCTACTAATAAAATGTTGCATATAGTTTATGAGAGATAAAGCTGTCTAGTTTGCTATTTTTTGTCGGATCACAGTGTTATTAGATGGAATATATGTCTATGGAAACGTAGGAAAGGTAAATCAGCCTCCATGACCATGGATTGTGCTGATTTTGGTGAAAATAGCTGTTTTTTTCATGTGCTGTATGGTGCTGTTTTGTTCGCCTATTAATATTGATCTACTTCAAACTCTGACTTGCTTGAAGGTTGATCGACATCCCTAGTTTAAACATTCAAGGTGCCTTTTTGTTGTGAGAACTGATGGTGGATGGATAGACTTTTCCTACCAGAAGTGCATTAGAGCATATATCCGAGATAAGTACCCTTCTCATGCCGAAAGGTTTATTAAAGAACACTTTAAACGTGGTAGTGGCTGAATTTTCTGAGACAGTTCATCTCAGTGTTGACATTGAAGTTTGGCCGTGAATTTTGCATCTCATTGGTGTTACATGATATTCAAGATGGATGGTTAATGTTTATACTTAGTTGGCGGCCCACATCTCCCACTATGATAGCATTTTTCAATGCGGTAGATGTTAGTTGACTAACAGCACTTCATATTTATGCTAAGACAAAGAAATGATTGTCTGCAATCTTTGTTATTAAGAAAATCTCTTTATGTCTTGGCTAACATATCATTGACAAGAAGTTCATTGCTTGTAGAATGCAGATAAGTTTTCCTCCCTTAAATTTGAAGCATGGGATGTTATTAAATAAGTAACGTTATGTAGGGATTATCTGATATAATGTAATTGAAGCAAAAAGTTGATATTAATGCATATATGATGACGTGAATAGATATTTGGCAGTGATCCAGTTTTGTGGTAGCTTGTATTGCCCTAGCATATCGAAGAAATAGTGAGCCCAACATTTTCATGCCCTTAAAAGCATAAAATAAAATTATAATTAAAATATTTAAAAAAAAAAGAAAAAAGAAAAGGAAGGAGAACGAGGAGACTCCCTGTCATGGTTTGGGACGTGAAAGTTGAATGGATTGGCCAATATTTGCACAGCCATCGCTTTTTCCCTGTGTTAAAGCAGATGGAAATCAAAGACGATAATTTGAACATTTACAATTAATTTACCTTCTTCTATATAGATACCCTTGTTAAGGTCAGAATATTCTTAGAATTCTGTATTATCCGCAAATTTCTTAAACAATGAAGTACCTTGATTCTTTGCCACTTTCCTATGACCTTTGACTTGAATTTTATGTTCCTTAATATTTGATTTAATGCAGTTTAGAAATGATTATTACTTGAGACTGTAAAAAATTAAATTGGTGGTATTGGGCTGATATGAATAGGATATTTGTTACCATTATAAGTTGATTGTTCCATAGCAAGAGTCACATCAGAAGCAGACGAGAGAATTTGCAAGGAGTCAAGCCTAGTGTGTTTACCAGCTGGAACTTTCATGGATTTAGGCTGGCCGATGAAGTCAAGAAACCCGGTGTTAAGTGGAATTGTACATTTTTAACTGGATTCTACACTAACCGGTTGGTTCTTGTACATGCCAATGCCAACTGATCAGTTGTTGGAGGCAATAAATGTGTCTTTGCTCAATACCCACAAGAGATTGAAACATTACTTGAAGCCAATGCAAGTTTTCATGAAACTCTGCGGTGACATTATGGCGGGTTCAGAGTGGGGGCGCCCAATTTGTACTCGTGACTTGTCCTCTATCGGTAGTTTTATTTTTCGGCTTGATGGAACTTTGATAATTTTGCTCACCATTGTTGATTAAGGTCAAGGTTACTAAAATAGTAAATTGCTAGCTGTCATAATTACAGATTTATTATTATGGGCATTAACAAAATAATGTACTGCTGTTGCTGGTTAACAACATTAGCATGAGCGGTAATAATTATGAGATGAACATTATCATTGAATCCTGAGACATTCGATTACCTGGGCCCAATGGAAATTTTCAAAGGGATTGGCTGCTCATAGGCTGTATAGCTAGCTGTACACAAAATATTCTCATGTGTTATATAGTCATACCGCGGGGCAAGTTGCATGATTGGGTATATCGAGACACGTTATATAGTCGTATGACACGGACTTGGTACATATTCACTAACCAAGATTGCTGTAACTTGTAAGCACAAAGATACAATAATAAAACTTGAATTGAAGTTTGAGTACTAGAGAAGTGGTTCCATAAGCCTATACAGTAGCTTTTATCATAGCCATGTCCAAGAAAGAATGAAGTTCCAATAAATGGAGTCTCACTGCCTCTGATTAATCTAGAGGGAGAACGAAGTCATTTATTATTACTTTGCTGTGAAAAAGGGGGGAGGGAGAGAGAGAGAGAGAGATTTTAGAGTGATCTGAGTTTGACCATAGTGCAGAAATAAAACAGCAGTTACTGGACAGGGATTGGAACTTGAAGAAAACTGAAGCAGAAAAATACTAGTGATTATCGTGAATGGTAAAGTCATGTCCCAAATTCGATCAGTACAATATCAAATTGGGTTTGGATCATTCATAGGAGCTAATATTTTAGAGTTTTTTTTTTTTTTATCTTTTAGAGGAAATGTAACGTTACGCAGTGGTTAAAGCGTTTGATTATCCATTTGAAGAATGAAGGGTAAATGTCTGCTGGATATTTGGCTGAGACTCATGAACAAACACAAGACAACTACCACCAGTGTCCAAAATCCATCATAAATCACTCTCTCTCCTGCAACCAGTAGTCCTTTTTTGTCTCTCATTCTAGAGAGACGCCGGGGGGGGGTTCAGACCTCGTATGTCGAGCCTTTAAAAACAGAAGAGGAAGGAGAGGGAAAGATTTTAAAGCAAAGCAAAGAAAAAGAAAGAAAGCAACCTATCATTGGCCACTACACATTCCTCTTTCCTTCTCACTACTACTATACATTACATTATGTACATTGGTAGTATATACGTTTATACTTTGGTAAAATACGATCACGACACTTTGTATTTTCACCTTTTGTTTCAACCCTTGTTTTTTTATGTCTAGCTGCATTATAAATACGATCACGGCACTTTGTATTTTCACCTTTTGTTTCAACCCTTGTTTTTTTATGTCTAGCTGCATTATATTATTCCTCAATGTACACTGTTTTTTTCCTCTCATCTCTTGTTGCCTGTGCTCCAACTTTATTCGTACAAAAGAATTGTTCAGACTGTGAAGCAGCAAAATCTTTAGAATTCCAATATCACTATCTCCATTTTCTCATTGGGAACTGAATCTTCCCAATAATTACTGTTAATATCTTTGCTTCCGTGGGTCGATATCTAAACTGATTTTATATAACCACGGAGAAGAAATAATGAAAGGACAACGATAACGGATGATGATGCCACATTTGTGGTTAGACCTCAAGTTGATTGTTATCATAAGTAACACTCGAGACGGGATCTAATTGTTAACACGATAGCACCGCATCAGCTGTGGGTATTGTAATCTTTCCTGGTTTTTGGCCAGTGTGGAGGAGTCTACCCTTGAAAAGAAAAGAAATGGGGGTGGTCAAGGAAGGCGTGCAATGAACTTTTGGCTGCTTTTTTGGTTGAGAAGACCCTTATACGCTTTTGGTAAAGAAAGAAATCTACATAGTATATCATAAAGAGCAGTTGAAAATAGTAAAAAGTAAATTCTGTATTCTTCTTTCTTTTGTTAGTAAAAGTAATTAGTGTTTTTACTTGTTTTCCTCCAAGGATTAACCAGAATTTAGAGCTTCAATACCTGATTAATAATAAATTAATTATGTAAAGTCATTGTGAAAGGAAAAGTTTCTGCAGGCAACATGGGATTATATAATAATCCGTGCTATTTCACTTTATTATTACAGCCCCTATCCTCCATATCCTATCTACTCTCTTTATTTCTTTTTCTTTTTGTATTTTCACTTCTTTTCCTTTTTCTTAAACGATCTAAGTAGTCAACCCACAGAGTAATTATCCGAGAAACAGAGTGATTTACTGATAAAAATATTGGTGAAGTTTAACAGATCGAATGCAGAAATCTATGCCTGTGGCATGTGGAACTTTGACTATTGAGATGAATCCTTGAAATGTAACACTTATACAGGAACTCACGTGTCGAGTAATTGTGCTGCATGACCCATGATTCAGGGCCTAAATTAATACGTACACAGAGAGCTAAACTTGTTTATGGCCATAGCTCAAAGCCCATTTAGCCACAGTACCCCATAAAAACAAAATCTTTAGGCATTGGCTAGGGTCTCCCTCTGCTATCAAAAGTCTCCTTCAACTTCCCGCAGAGTGCACATCTCCAGGTCTAGGGTCTCCCTTTGTTTCTTTATCATGCTTCTTCACTGTAATGAATGCATGCCTTGACATTCATCTTCTTCTATAGAAGATGGCTTCTCATCAACCCAGCTTTCCATTGACATTAGATGCTTTGTACTGTGAGGAGGAACATTGGGATAATAATGGTGAAGTTGAAAACAGAGACTTGTATTTCATTGAAGAAGAACAAGAACAAGATAGCAGCTTTTTTGCTGACTGCATAAATGGGAAACATCCTGTGGTATTACTGGAACAGGATTTGTTGTGGGAAGATGAAGAGTTGAGTTCTTTGTTGTCTAAAGAACAGGAAAATGAATTGTTTGATGGGATTCAAAAGAACTCATCTTTGGCTAAGGCTAGAGGAGAGGCAGTAGAATGGATACTCAAGGTCATTGAATATTACTCTTTCTCTGCACAAACTGCGGTTCTTGCAGTTAACTATTTCGATAGGTTCCTCTGTGGGTTTCAGTCTCACAGCGAGAAGCCATGGAGGACTCAACTGGCCGCTGTGGCCTGTCTTTCTTTGGCTGCAAAAGTCGAGGAGACTCAAGTGCCTCTCCTTCTAGACTTGCAAGTATGTAAAAATTATTATAATCTTGGTGGATCTTTTCTTTATATGCTTCTACGTATGATTAGATGATGATATGGGATTGTTATTTTACATAGGTGGAAGAGTCTAAATATGTGTTTGAGGCAAAAACTATTCAGAGAATGGAGATTTTAGTTCTGTCCACACTGCAGTGGAAGATGAATCCCATTACCCCACTTTCATTTCTTGATTACATTGCAAGAAGGCTGGGATTTAACAGCAATTTGTGCTGTGAATTTCTCAGGAGATGTGAAAGCCTGCTGCTTACTCTCATTTCTGGTTAGTGCTCCGATCCCAATTGACACAGCAAATATTTTTATGCTTCTTCTGTGTATTTTCTCTTATTCTTGTGTTAAGCCCATTGCAGATTACAGGTTCATGTGTTATATGCCTTCTGCACTGGCCAATGCCACAATGCTGTATGTCATCAGTAACTTGGAGCCCTGCTTTGGAGTGGAATACCAAGATCAACTCTTGGGGATTCTTGGAATTAACAAGGTGATTATTTTCTAGGGCTTCACTTTCTCTTCTTGTAATTTTGGGTTGAAGAATTTGAGTCTAAGTAGGAATGTGCAATGAAACAGGACAAAGTGGAGGAATGCTGCAGTCTGATACAAGAAGTGGCATTAACAATTCACTTCCATTCATTCAACAAAAGAAAGTTTGGGTCATTGCCAGGGAGTCCCAAGGGGGTAGTGGATGTTTCATTCAGTTTTGATAGCTCAAATGATTCATGGGCAGTGTCTTCAGCAGCAACATCAGTTTCTTCATCTCCAGAGCCTTTATCCAAGAAAATCAAGAATCTGCAGTCTCCAACCAATGCAAATGCAGATACTTACTAGTTGAAAGACTCCTCATTTCCTAGTTTCATGTCATCATCGTCATCATCATCATAAATATATATAATTCCTCTCCATCAATAAGATTTTAATCATCTGTTGTTGTTTTTATGTGTTAAATTGCCTACCATCTTTCCAGTTAAATCCAAACCCCACTTGAGAAATGGAGTCCATGGGTTATTAATGTATCTATTTTGTCTGTGAAAGAATGGGGTGTGGAGATTTGGACTTGAGGCAAAGATGGTTGGCATTTTATCCGGATGAAGCCAAGAAAATGAACATAGAAATTGCAGAGTAATTTCTTCATTTCTATTTATGGGCATCTCTTCTATATAAATCTGTTTGTCTATATAGAATTTTGTAGATTTGCAGAGTGATTCGGTTTTCAACAGAAGAGGAGAGGAGAGAGTGTGCAAAATATATCAACAGGAAAGAATTGAAATTTGTTTGCATGTGATGAGAGGAACATCTTGTCGGCCACTGGCATCATTAGTTGGATTTGCAATAGGTTTGACCATTTTAGAGAGGTAGGTATCTCTGTGTGACTTGTGTGGCTACATGAATAAGACCTGACTTGTGTTAATTTAAATGTCTAATTGCCAAAATTTTAAAGAAATAAAAGCTCGGGGTGATGTGAACGATCTTCTGGCCATGGTGAATAGGCCAAAATGTTCACCCGTGAGAGGGTCGCAGGTGAACACAACTCGGTCAATAGGGGTCGGAAAAACATTATTTATCAGATGAACAGTTTGTAAGTTAATATTTGTTCACTATGACCAGACGATTGAGATTGCGGTTCAAGAACTTAAAATATGGGTCTTTTTAAACTTGGACATCCAAATGTGTAAATCCAAAAGTGAGACAGGTTTTAAACTTGAATTGGAGAATTTATTCTGAGAGACCCAAAATAATCCAATTTGGTTAGCACTTAATGGTACAAGGAGCCTGGCATGTGCTTTCTTCTTAACAACTTTAAATTATAAAGAATCATGACTCGGCTTTATTCCTCAAACTTCATCAATATATAATAATAAATATATGTACACAAACTACTTGCATATTCATTAACTCACTATAAATTATTCTATTTGGGTACTTGATACTGTGAATGTCGGACCAACATACATTTGCGTATATTTTTAATGATCTCAACTTTTAGACGAGATGATTTACCATTTTGGACTGGCATGTATGCCATCCGATTCGAGCGAGAAAAGAAGGATGTGGAAAATGGGGAGCAAAAGGCAAATAGGAATAACATTTGGTAGCATTAAAGCCTTAATAGAAGATTAAAAGAGAAATGGATTCACAAAAATGTGTCCATTAAAGAAGGAAAAAGGAAAGGAATGTTGAAATTGGGGGACAGTTTCTTTTGATTTAGGCTAATAATGTCTTTTGAGTCCTTTTTGTCCTCGCTGCTTTTGGTAGTTAAGTTAAGAGAATAATGTGTTTTTCAACCCATAAATTATAAAGAGAGAAACGACATCAATAGTGAGAGTTGGTTCCAGTTAATATTTGCTCCTTTTATCAAAACTATTACCCTGCTTTTCTCATAAGTCCACCTCCTCGTTAACCCATTGACCCGGTCATTCACTGATACAGTTTGATTCTCTTTTTTAGAACACATTATAATTTCACCTATCACTGATTTGACCATCAATTTGACAATTACTCATTTATAACCATAAGTTTCAAACTTTTATTAAATCTACACCACTCATTTCATTTCATTATAATTTCATTCAAGATGATACTACAAACTCAAAACGATCCTCTTGTTAAAGATTGATACCACACAAGTGCACAACTACTGAAATTGGCTTGTGCTTTATGATCACAAGTGTTACTGTGAAATGCACAAGAATCCAGATATGAATATTGAAGCAAAAAAATAAATAGTAAAAAAAGAGTAATATGAGAGTCATTCATTCATTGTCAAATCATTATTTCCTCAAGATTGATGAAGGGGAGGGATGAGAAAATGCACATGGTATTGCTAGTACTTGTACAGAGTACTTTACTAGTTACTACTCAAATCTGGCATTTTTAATTATTATGCTTTGCACTTAAAACAAGTTTTGTTGTGTCTGATACCACAACATACATGGTCAGTCTGTGGACCACATTTTGGAAATCCCTTGTTATTATCTACCTAATGTTCATCATTCATCAGTCATATATTTCATTATTATTTAGGTAAATCCGACTTTTAATTATGACTCAGATAATTGGTAATCTTTTTCCTATCCCGGTCATCTCATCGAAGAGTTTTAAACGTTTGAAAAAACGAAAATTATATGTATTCCGTTAAAGTCATTCTTATACATGTCTTTTCATGTCTAGACTTAAAAATTCATTATATGAGTGTCACCCAACCAATGGATTATGAAAGTCCAATGTTGTACCTGTAACATAATAATAATAATAATCCAATTATAAGATTAGTTGAAATATCTATTAATCAACAACCAAACTTGCCATCATTTTGGGAGCAACGAACTATTCAAAACAAGTCTCAATCGATGTTTTTGGTATTGTCGAGTTTTGTAATTTTTACCATAAGGGTTTTACAAGGGACAATTTAAATTGACAAACGCGATGTATAAAAAGAAAAAACAAAACAAATTATCAATTCATAGGTAGCAGCAAGTATCATCAATATGTTGGTGCAGAAAAATTGATGGCCTGGGCCCATTATAATAATACAAAATACGATAGTAACCAGACTTTGGAAGATAAGGCCATCTGATTTCGTCCCATCAGACTTTTTTGCACATTTCATGCGTGAACGGCTTTATTATGGACATACTTTGTCTACGTTACACATTGAATTCACGAGAGTTGGAAGCAGGACGTTGGGGGTTTGGGTCCGAGGATTGTCTTCATGTTCAGGTAATGCCGAACCTGACATTTAGACACTTCCGTCCACCATACAATGTGGGTCTAAGGGGCCACCTTTTTTAATGGTCATTTGTGTTTTACGGGTTGGGCCTTATATGTTGGTCTTATTCTAGGATCGCTACAAGGTGTCTACACTTCCAATCCTTAAATTAATTTATAATAATAAAATATATTAAGTATCACGTGATTTTTCAGAAGATAATTTAATTATTTCATTAATATGCTTTAAAAATCATTAATTAATATTAATTAGAACAAATTAAAACACTATTTAACGATTTCACAGTGTGAAAATACTAGTTAATGGACATTAATACTTTTTTTTGGGGTGTGGGGGGGGGGTTGTTTCATATTCATATATTTTATAGTGTTAATGGACATTTAAAATTAAACATGTTCATATACTTGCCACGTATATATATATATATATGTGAATTATTAGTATTTAAAATGTTAAAAATTGAATGTAGTATTTAGATTATGGATATACGTATTTAGGAAGTTATTTGTTAATGAAGATTAAGTTAAAAGAGTCATGTGTTCGTTGCATACTCGCAATTATGAACTACTATTGAGGTCATGGATGTATCACTTGGCAACTATATGTATTAATTATTAAGATGTATAGATTAATTATTAAATATGTATCACTTGGCAAATATATGCATTATTATTAAATATTACATATACATTTTACAAGTTTAAAAAAAATTAAAGAAAAACTTTTAACGTTACTGATACAAGAATTGGTAATTGAATTTTTCCTTTTTGGTTGATAAATACAAGAGATTTTAAAATTCAATCAATGAATATACTCTCGTATCTATTAAAATTATAATAGATAAATAGCTAAAAATATTTTTAAAATAGAGAAAAACAGACTCTTAATATATTTTAAAAACTTGCAAAATTTTAAAAATAACGTACAATGGTACATCGCGCGTTTACCTTGAGTGATAAAAGTTAAAAACCTCAGTTTTGGTTATTTCTCTTATTCTTCTTTAGATTTTGCCTGTCGACCGTGCAACAACTTGGGCCTGTAGTATTGCCACCTTCAGCCCAAAAGTAACATTTTACAAAATTTTTGTTCAATCATTACCCAATGAAAAGTTACACGTCTAGACGACTAGCCCACCAAAAACACTAAACATTTTTACGGGTTTTGGGTTAGGCCTAGAGATGACAACCGGGCGAATCAACGAGGATTTTCGGTGCAATCTGTCAAATGCCAGGTGGAGGATTGGGCAGCGCGGATCGGCCATTTGCTCCATTTTCCCCCTTCCTTTCAATGTAAAGGGGAAATTAGGGAGGAAAAATGTAAATTGGTAAAACGAGGGTGGAAAAACCCAAATGCCCCTCTTAAGTTTTTCGCCTCTACATTGAAGAGTTTGGTGGGATAAACCCCACATTGGAAATGTTCATATTGTATCATACTCCGTAACATTATTTCCCCATCTACATTTTAACTCCACCCACTTAATTGATTTGCAAAAATCAATTATTTTTCAATACATTAACCCATCATTTTATCCTTCATCTTTGACAAAATAATGATACATTATCAGCAAATTTTGACTAATTTGTGTGTAGTGGAAAGCATAACAAGGAAAGAAGCAGTAATTACACATGGATGAGCCGTGGTGATCTTATGGATGATTGCGAGCAGGTGAAGTGGCCTTAACCCTCGTAATTTGCAAAAGCAAATTTCAATAGTAAGTTGCCGAATAATCACGTTCAAGGTATGTGTTTCTCAAATTTTTTTTTTATACTATATTCCTTAATATTTTTTTAATCATTATCTTTAACACTTCTTCTCAAATTAACAAGATTTGGTATGCAATATATGTTGCAATATATGTTACAAATAACATAGTATTCGCACTTAATGTAATATGTTTTAATTCAACCCTTGTGTATTATGATTTATGTAATTCCTTTAATCATTAGCATCCTTTAATCATTAGCATTTAGCATTGTTAATTGTTTTAATTCAAAAAATTCTTATTGTTTTACCAATTCAAATCAATGCCCTTAGCTATTTACTGTCTTACAAGTTACAACTTAAACTACAATTGGAAAATGACAATTCAATTTTTTACCAATATATTTTAAGTCCTAAATCCGCACTTGCCTTTTGTTTGAGCTATTTTTTTTTTTTAAATCTGAATTTCAAAAAAAAAAGGGGTCGATATGTGCCCTTGTACTTTTAAGATTTCTGCTCTGAAAACATTAAAAAAAAAAAAAAAGGAAAGGATCAAATGTATTTTGGGCCATGTGTAACAAAACTAATTGGGCCCTTGTTGGTCTTGGGCCTGAGGCGTAGCCTCATCTCAAGACCAGTCTTGTGTCTTAATGAAGGCCATATAGGAATATATTACGTATGGTGTTATACTATATAGTGTTAGATTGAGACTACATAGTTGTGATCTCTCATGTGACGTGGTAATATATGGTATCATACCATATGGTGTTCAACCGGACACGGGGAAAACAATTGGTATCTACCATGAAACTTGATAGAATAATTCTATTTGAACAAATTAGTAGACAAAAAATGTAACAAAATGAAAATGATGTAATGTGTTAAAAAATAGGATCGGCTACATTTTAACTTTATTTAAGTTTTTGTATACCACTTTGTTCAAATAGCACGACTAATTTGATATGGAGAACTGATTCATGAATGAAAATGACTTGACACTGATAGAAGAATCTGGAGATTCCACTCCACCATCCACGCTTTTAGTGGGATTGGAATCTGGAAAAGATGGATTTGATGTCAAAGAAAAGAAAGAAAAGAAAAATTAGGCGTCGACAAAAGTTGTCTCTAGTGTGCGTGCTTCGCGTATCATGCAAGTCATCAAGAACGAAAGTGCTTCAATTTGGGATCCGTCTCGTCTTCCACCACCAAGAATCTTTCCCCACCATTTTGGCAGTTGATTCATCTGTTCCTTTCATCAATATGTTTTAATTTTAAAAAGCACAATAATTTGTTTGTCCTAAATACTAGTTAAGCATGCTTAAGTACCAAATGTCCACAAATAGTTTTGCTTTTGGACATGTTTAAGCAAGAATTCTCATAAAAGACAACAAATGTTTGCTGTATACTTATCCTTCCCAAAATTCTCCGTATTACTTTAATTTAATCTATTTGCAAGTTAGGTGTAGGTGCAAATTCATGCATGGCCTCTTCTTTGAGTTCGCTTTTATTTTTCTTGGAAGAGAAATGTCTATATCAAGATTAAATTTCTCATTCAATATTTGAAAATTTCTCACAAGAATACTATTGCTCGAATTGATGATAACACACCACATCATTATATGGTGTCTTTAATTTACTTGTTGACGCAATCACGTGTAAACAATAAAAATGAGTTGCTTAAATGGTACTAAGGAGGCAAAGATTACCTTTAAAACTATAACGCCTATGAGGCCAAGGTTTAAGAATTGACTCTTAAAGGATGCGATTCCCTTAGAGTATCTCCAATGCAAAGTTAAGATAGAATGTTTTAGGTGTATATGTGTCAAAGAATATTGACATTACATTCAAAAAATCCTCCAATGTAACAATGCTAACATTTGTAGTTGTCAAGTTATTATTAGGGATTTTGAAAAAAAAAAAAGGAAAGTGGGAGAAATTTTTTGATTGGATAAATTAATATTTAACATTGTCATGACATTCTTCATGACAATGTCAAGCATTTAATGTGCTTATAAGTATTTTTTATCAATTGTCAATTTATTCCATGATTATGACTATACATTAGATATACTCTTAGAGAATTTATAAAACCGTAAAAAGACCACCCATAAGAGTGTGGTCCCAAAGCAAACAAAATCGTCATATTCGGTGTCGTTTCAAAAAGACACATTAACATTACCGTTCATATTCTTTTAAGAAGATGTTTGATTCTATTTATCAAAACACATTATAATCTCACCTATCACTGATTTAACTACTGATTTGAAAACTATTTATTTATAATTACAAATTTCAAACTTTCATTAAATTCACACCACGAATTTAAGTTCTCTTTATAATTCAAATTGAATACTGATAATCACCACTTTAATACCCTTTATTATTTCATTAATTAAGTAGCAAGAATAATAGCAGGAAAGTATTAGAATATCGTGCCTTTTGGCAAGGATATGATATGCGAGCCACTTCATCGATAAAGAAAAAGGAAAGTACCACCTCCTGAAGTCGTTGAGCAGCCGTCAGCAAGTTGTCAATAACACAAAATTAGTAAGTAATTAACAATATGCTAATTATTATTATTATAATCATTATCATTATTATTTATAGTGCATAATTTCGGACTTGTTTGGTTTTATTTATTTTTGTAATTTATAAATTTACCTATCATGATTTGACTATTGATTTGACAACTACTCAATAATCATCACACATTTCAAGCTTCAATTAAATCTCAATCATTCATTTCCACTCATTATAATTTCTTTTTATAAATTATAAAAATAAACAAAACCAAACAAGCTCAAATTTCCAGTGGAATGGTACATCTTAGCTAGCTAGCTAGCTAATTCCATGCTCATCTAATTAATTAAATTAAATTAATAAATGCTGGTGCAACAATGACTAAGAATCAAATCCAACCAATCATCATCCTTATCATCGCTTCCTAATCATCAACATGATTATAACAACATAAATAAATTTTCCGTAAATTGACCATTTACTAATTGATCAGATGCAAAACTCATCTAAAACCCGCATGATGATTGTAAAAATAAATTCCAATTTTGATTTAGCCCTTGTTTGATACTCTTTAACAAAACACATTATAATCTCATTTATCATTGATTTGACTTTTGATTTGAAAACTACTCATTTATAACCACAAATTTCAAACTTCTATTAAATCTACATCACTCATTTCACTTCTTTATAATTTCTCTTTATAAATCAACTACCATAAATTGAATCAAACATCCCCTTAAAATTTACGAAATAATTTCAAGAGAAACCTTTCCAGTTATTGTGGGACCTCTTCGTCCCATCGTTTTGGACACAGGCGATCGAATCTCAGTAGCTCTATATATTCCTAGTATTTTTAGATATAGCTACTAGGCGAAAAGCACGAAGGTGAATTGGGAGTGATTGCTGACTTGAGTGGCCATTCATTTCAATTAAAGGGTGTTTGATAATTGATTATCATTACCCTCCTTCCCTTTTTACCCACCGTGCGACCGTGCCATTGATATAACATCTATTTTTAGTACTTGTTTGAGGATGCAAATTTTGAGGAAATTATAATGAATAGACTGAAAAAATTAGTGGTGGAGATTTGAAATGTATTAGTGTGAATGAGTGGTCATCGTAGACAAAAATATAATTAACCATAATGCGTGCCAACAATGAGAATCATTAATAATTAAGAATTAAAAAAAAAAATCACTTGAAGATCACTAGTTAATATGTCATATGAAGGTCTTTGTTATCGACCATGTTTTTGAGTTACAACATAAGACTATTTATGTTATCTTGCTTATTATGATCGTGCTTACCCAAACAATGGCAAACTACATGCTAACATAAAAAGGGAAAAAGTGTACAAATAACCACTTTAATTAAGAAATGTGGCCCGAGACGACATATTGAGCGTTTAAAAATATCACATGAAGGTCTTGTGTTTTTTACCCTTTTTTTTTTTAACCCTGAGCCGACAAGTCCAAACCTTGATATAAGGAATTAGATAACTTATTTTAATTTGATCAATTTCTTAGCATCCTCAGTTGATGTCTAAGATTTTGGTTTTTGTACTAAGACAATCCAAGACTAATTCCAAAGCCCTTTTTAATTTTATTTTTTCCTCTTCATTTCACAGTTATCTTTAAGAATCTTTCAGAGGAAGTATTATACTAATGAGATGTATATCAACATAGATATTGCAGTGGAATCACATGCTTGTTATTTATTATTAATTTTTGTGTTTGAGTAAGGTTGTCATTATTAAGTATATACTTTTAATTTAGGACTTGTTTGGTTTTGTTTATTTTTGTAATTTATAAATTTACATAATATAATTTGACTATTGATTTGACAACTATTCAACAATCAACACACATTTTAAACTTCAATTAAATCTCCACCACCCATTTTCACTCATTATAAATTCTTTTTATAAATTACAAAAATAAACAAAACCAAATAATTTTTCTGTTCACTAATTTGGGAGCCATGGATTAGTCTAGTGAAATTAAGAAAGAAAAAAAAATTTAAGATAATCTTAATTTGTGGCTGATTCAGACCCATGTCATTGTCGCCGTGACCTAAACTGCTAAAGTTAGAAATATTGCACAAACAATATGTAAACTTGTAATTAATGGTAAGAAACCTGACACGTTCCAAACTTTTGATAATTACTAAAAATACAATTAGGAGACGAGATTATGATGACATTGGGTTTAAATTTCGCGCTACAAACTTGGAGGTTGGATTTGGAACTAATCATACACTAATAACGTCTTCTATTGGAAGTAGGATTCTGAAATCATATTCTAAACTAAAATGAAATGATTAATTTCAAGCACAAAATTTGAGCTCAAACTGTGTTGTATAATGATTGGATGTTCAGTTTTTCGATTAAGAGACTCGGCTTCGAACCGCACCCATTCCTTCTAAGTTCCTTTCACTCCCCTATCTCTCTCTCGTATTTAAAAAAAAAAATCAAGTAATTCCAAATAACTACTTGTATTTTTTTATGAATAATATAAAATTGAATATCTAAACTACAGAAAATGTATATATAGGGAGAAGAGAGACATCAGTAGCGTGATAGAACAATATACTGTCTATGTGTGGCTATTAAAAAATGTATAAAATATTCAATTTTAAGATGAAAGAGAATTTCTTAATGTTACAAAGGGATTTTAAGAAAGGAGAATCAAACTCTTAATTAAATGTATGAAAATCAATTAGGATGTTATTAGACTACAGAGTCTTGGCAATTGAAAGAGAATTTCCAATCGTTTATATATATAAGTATTATATTTAAAAAAAAAAGGGAAATTGTAGAAGTAATGAGCCCTCAATATTGTTCAATTCAGTCAACGGGCCTCTCAACACACCCAATAATGTATTGTTACATAGTCCTTTAAACACCAAAAGACACCATAGAAGGACCGTTGGATGGTTCCAATTACAGCTGTGAAGACTGATTAATTAATTAATGATTTAATGCAGACTAATTTTAATGAATTTTGATTACAATGGTATCACGTGAAAATCACAAAAACTTGGACAAATAGAGTTATTGTTATATTATTCAATTTTGCAATGTGGTGTTCCAAATTTAGGAAAGCAAGACACACACGTACAATTAGACGCCCCCGAAACTAGTCTTGGGGCCTGTACCGGATACAACTGGGAACAAAAAATCAATTAATAGCAATTTATTAAATCCAATTAAGAGGAGATTTTGAATTCCGGAAACACGCCCCTATAAATAGAGCACGAAAATGCTACCACCCTCGCATCCACAAAAGAGAGCAGCGACTCGGCCAGGGAGGGTGTTTGTGCGGTCAGACAATACAACTAAATCGAGCGGACGACCGCCAGACGATCGGACACACGATGGGCGGTTGGGCTATAGTGGTACACGGTGGCGCCGGAGTAGATCCAAACCTCCCAATTGAGCGCCAAGAAGAGGCTAAACAACTCATCACTCGTTGCCTCAATCTTGGCGTCTCCGCTCTTCGCTCCTCCCTCCCTGCTATCGATGTCGTTGAACTTGTCGTACGCCCCCGCCTCCATTTCCCTCTCTTATATTTATTGATTTGTGTCATGAATTTTTGTTGTTTTCTGTGAAAAGATCCCAGAAATGCATGCACGGGTTATTTTTTTATTAGTAGATGTTGGTCTTGATTCTCCTTCATGCTGACATTTTCAAAAGATACCAGTTCCTTTTTATTTCGTTCTTTTTTAGTGTCGGAGTCCAGAAAAAGTAGGCCTGATTTTTTTTGCCATTTTTGTGTGGTGGGCGTTTTCATTTTGTAAACGAAAAAGGGAATTTGAAATGGGGTGCATATATGTATGTATGTTTGTAGGTGCGCGAATTAGAAACTGACCCTCTGTTCAATTCCGGCCGCGGATCTGCACTTACTGAGTATGGAACGGTGGAGATGGAGGCCAGCATTATGGATGGGCCGGGCCGGAGATGCGGCGCCGTTTCCGGTGTCACCACCGTTAAGAACCCGATTTCTCTAGCGCGCCTAGTCATGGACAAGTCTCCCCATTCTTATCTGGCTTTCTCTGGAGCCGAAGAATTTGCCAGACGGCAGGTAAATCACATACATACAGAAACACATGTAGTTCATGCATATCTCTGTCACCCATTGCTCTATTATTAATGATTTTGAGGTCTTGTTTTTGTTAGGGTGTGGAAACGGTGGACAATAACTACTTCATCACTGAGGACAATGTTGGTATGCTTGAACTGGCCAAGGAAGCCAACTCCATCTTGGTAACTTAGATGAACACACAGTTTAAATTCTGTTTTCCTAGCTAGGCATCACATAACTTTTTAAAAATCAATAATAATAATAATGACATGAAACCATATTGATTGCTTTTGTTGACAGTTTGATTACAGGATTCCCCTATCAGGATCAGAATCCTGCAGATTCAGTAGTGGAGAGTCCTATCCAAATGAATGGACTTCCAATAAGTGTTTATGCCCCTGAGACAGTTGGGTGTGTGGTGGTAGATGGCCAAGGCCGATGTGCCGCAGCCACATCCACGGGCGGCCTAATGAACAAAATGTCCGGCCGCATAGGTGACTCGCCCCTCATTGGTGCCGGCACCTATGCTTGTGACTTGTGCGGTGTTTCATGCACGGGTGAAGGAGAGGCCATAATAAGGGGTACTCTGGCTCGGGATGTGGCTGCTCTTATGGAGTACAAGGGGTTAAACCTCCAGGAGGCAGTGGATTATGTGATAAAGAAGCGACTGGACCAAGGCAAGGCTGGGTTGATCGCGGTATCGAGTAACGGGGAAGTTGCCTATGGATTTAATTCAGTCGGAATGTTTAGGGGTTGTGCTACAGAAGATGGGTCAATGGAGGTTGGTATTTGGGAGTAGGCTGCTTTAACAAGAACACAAGTCTGTAGGCTTTGGTTATCTTCTATTTTTTTAATTATTATATATGTCTCAAATAATCATCATGCAATGCAACTGATTAGCCCCATTTTGTACTTTTAGGTCTTTTCTTGTCTCTTTTAGCTCTGGTTTGGCTCAGGTTGGGAAAGGTTCGAACTAGTTGCAACTAGTTTGTCCTTCTAGATAATAACTTATCGGCTTATCAGATTTTCTTTTCTTTTGAAAGGTAGCTTATAATCAGAATGTTAATAATATGCTCCTTTAAAGTTGTTCAATTTTCTTCTTATTATTATTCACAAGAATTTGGTACAAGCGTTTGATTGACTATTTTCAAACATGAGTGGGAAATGAATCAATATCTTAAATAGCCAGATTTTGGTTTGTTCTAACTTTGGGAATTAGAATTTTAGCATCAAAGGGGAAATAAAAGTATAAAGGATGTATTATCCTTAAATCATTTTTCCCGCACTTACAGTCTTACATAATACACATGGGTGAAATTGTGAATTTACCCTATTTTGTAAAAGATTACTTAAACGGTTACCTACAAATATTATTTTCCAAAGGATTCCAAGAATTAGAACTATAAAAGTCTTGTGCACTTGTGCAGGAAGAAACTGAAGCACAATAACACTAGCTTTCATGGTGTAATAAACAAAGGGAACCGCAAATGTCAAAGGCAAAATGGAGCAGCCCAAAATTTATCTCATGTGATCGTGGCAAGTCATATAGGGTAGACCTCATCTTTTAAAGTCTTAAAACATGTCCTAATTTTGTTACTGTGTAACTCATCAAGATTTTCTAATTAATAAAATCTGGCTGGCTGGCTGGCTTACAGATAATTATAAGGTAATATATTACGTGATATTAGTGCAAATATTTTGTCAACTAATTATAGACTATGTATCCAAAAGAAGAAAAGAAAAATGTGCTTTTATCATAAATAAATGTTTTAAACAAGGGATATGAAGAATTAGAAGTAGCAAATTTATAATAGTAATAATCAAAATCAAGGTGGCCGGGGAAAAACAAGAAAAAAGAGAAAACTAGGAATTAAGTTAATTTTAGTAGTAATGAATGCATCACGGGCAATCATCTTGGCAAACTGCGGTGGTGCATTCAATCCGCTTCAAGTTAATTGGCCAAGTCCACAGTACAATTAAAAGCATAAAAAACATTCTATATGTGTGGTTCTTGTGCCATTGTCCTGTTGCTATTGCTACCTTTATATATATATGTGTCGCCATGGAAACACCAAGAATCACATCAGGATTAGAGTTATATATATATTCAAAAGAAAAAAAAATATAGAAAACAAATTCAGTCGAAGAATGTAAAAGACTCTACTGACGTATTTTCTCAAGCTTTTGCTCAAACATTTTCACATTCGTCATATGTTTTTTTAGTTGGTTAGGTTTCGACATCCCTCTCTTGATGAGAGGTCAAGATCAGTTGAGATTTGGAGAACGCGGTAGAAATCTATGAAGGGCAAGTCTAGGATAAAAGACAATACAAAAGTATAACGGCTACATGATAATTAAGCGATATTTATAACAGTAAAAGGGAGGGCCGGAGGAGAAACACAGTGAGAATGAAGGAACCAATATATATTATTGAAATTGAAATTGAAATTGGACGATTACAGTGAAGTTTATATAATAATAATAATAATAATAATAATAATAATAATAATAATAATAATAATAATAATACTACAACAAAGTATATCCTATCTCTTGTTGACTAACTACTTCTAGGACTCTAATTAAGATACAAGAAATATAATCATACCAGACTTATCTAGATATATACAATTGGAACAGATGACCTAAAAAGATTATCTAAACAAATAAGCTAGCTTGGAACTTTTGTCCTTTGATAATGTTACCTCAATTTCCCAGCTAATTAATATGAATATATGTTGATTTTGCAACTCTCATTACCAATATATTTTCTTGAGAAATCATTTCACCACGGAAATAGCCATACGAGAGAACATCAACACGTATAATCTATTCTGAAATACGCACCTTTAGAGGTATTTTCAGGGAAAATATCTCTAATTTCACAAATCGTCCCTAACCTTTGGGTTAAGAATCGGTTTCGTCCCCAACATTTTTTAAAACACCCCACATCCCCCAACCTTTCAAAAATGCACACAAATCGTCTCTATTTCTACTGTTCCGTCAAAATTTTATTAAAATGACGATTATATCCCCCATAAACATTTTAAACTTTCTTTAAAATGCTTAAAAATAATAAAAAACTAAAAAAACTCACCTCACGTCTCCCTTGCCGCCGATAGTACCGCCGGAATGGTCCATTCTGGCAGCCAAAAAGGGGGGTGAATCCCCCCATTTCGCCGCCATTTTTAGCAGCAAAATGCTGTCGGAAATGGCAGCCAAATGGGTGCCAATTCCGGCAGAAATTGGGGGTGAATCCTCCCATTTTGCTGCCATTTCTGACAGCAAAATGCTGCCAGATATGGTTGCCATTTCCGGCAGAAATGGGGGGGTGAATCCCCCCATTTTGCTGCCATTTCCGTCAACAAAATATGGGGGATTCACCCCCCATTTTGCTGCATTTATGGCAACAAAATGCTGCCGGAAATGGCAGCCATTTCCGGCAGAAATGAGGGGGTGAATCCCCCAATTTGCTGCCATTTCTGACAACAAAATGCTGACGGAAATGGTAGCCAAATTGGTGCCAATTCCGACAGAAATGGGGGGTGAATCCCCCCATTTTGCTGCTATTTGTGGCAGCAAAATGTTGTCGGAAATGACAGCCAAATGGCTGCTAATTCAGACAGAAATGAGGGTGAATCCCCTCCATTTTGCTGTCGGAAATGACCTCAAAATGGGGGGGTTGCTGCCAATTTCGGCAGAAATAGGGGGGTAAATCCTCCCATTTTGCTGCCATTTCTGCTATCAGAAATGACAGCCAAATGGTTGCCAATTCCAGCAGAAATTGGAGGGTGAATCCCCCAATTTTGCTACCATTTCCAGCATAATAGTAGCTAAATGGCTGCCAATTCCGGCATAAATGGGGGGGTAAATCCCCCTATTTTGCTGCCATTTTCAGCAGCAAAATGTTGTCGGAAATGGCAGCCAAATGGCTGCAATTCGGACAGAAATGGGAGGGTGAATCCCCCCTTTTTTGCTACTATTTCTAGCAGCAACAAGGGGGGATTCACCCCTCTTTTTGGTCGCCGGCAGTACTGCCGGTGGCAAAGGAGACGTGGGGTGGGGTCGGGAATTTTTTATTATTTTTAAATATTTTAAAAAAAAGTTTAAAATGTTTATGGGAGTATAATTATCATTTTAATAAAAATTTGACGGAATAGTAGAAATATGGACGATTTGTGTGCATTTTTGAAAGGTTATGGGCTGTGGTGTGTGTTAACAAAGGTTGGGGACGAAACCAGTTTTTAACCTAAAGGTTGGGGACGATTTGCGAAATTAGCACTTCTTAAAATCAGTTGTCGCAGGGACAGATTCCCAGTATGACTTCACTAGGTTGTAGTCTAGTGCAGCCCAAAACAATAAATTTTATGTTGTGCTTGATACGCAAAGATGGAAAAGAAAATATTTTCCAATTTTCATGAAAAATATTTTACTTAGGGGAATGCGGGAATTGATTTTCCAAGAAAATGAGGAACTATGATTAAAAGAATTGTACCATGGAATTTTAATTCCATTTTCATTTGCCAATCAAAAGCACAAAGATGGAAAATTTTTTAGGAATTTGACATTTTCCTAGGAAAATATCTTTAATTAAACACGCTCTTAATCTAAATTCTACTTTGAAGAACAAAATTTTTTTAACTCAATTAATCATTTTACATTTCATTTGAGATTTTTCAAAAAGTTTGTGGGATTTTAAAATATTTAAAGGTTTGGGCACTCAACAATTAATTTTTCTTGTTTAAATCTCTTTCAAATTCTTGTACTATCCCTCTCAGAATGCATCTCTAACTCCGTCGTTGTCAGGCCGCAGGGTAGGTCGGCCAAAGAGGGTGCAACAAACCCTAATGGCCGATCGAGCAAGGGTCATGTGCCGTCATATTAGAGCATTTCCAATGACCATGGTGTTTAGGTGAACGTCATCAAGAAAGAAGAAGACACAACAAAAATTATTAGCGGATCTCACATGTTTCCTATTTTCTTTTTTCCTTTGATCATTTTTTACTCATTTACATCAATCTTTCCTCATTTTTCCTTCCTCATGTCAACCCTAAGATCCAAAATCACACCTTCATCTTCACCATATCCACTACTATTTTATCATTATTTTTGAATTACTATCTATCTATCTCCTCTTTTTCACTTTTTCTCTTTTTTTCTACACCCCTTTTCACCCACACATTCAATTTAAATAATTATCTATTCACTATCTCTCTCTTCTATGACTGTCACCTCCCCCCTTTCTAATGGGAGAGGTCTTCCCCAAAAAGTCAAAGTGGACCTCATATATTTCTTTTTTTCTTTTAATCTTTTTTCTCTCATTTACACCACTTTATCCTCATTTTTCTTTTCCAATGTCAACCCCAAGGTCTAAAACTACACTTTCATCTCCACATTCTCCACTATTATGTTATTATTATTTTTGAATTTCTATTTATCTCTCTCTCTTTTTTTTCACTTTTCTTGCCTTTTTTTCTTACACCCATTTCCACCCACTCATTCAATTTAAATAATTATCTCCTCATAATCTCTCTCTTCTATCTCCTTTACCTCCACCCTTGTCATTGGCGATGCTCTTAGAATATTATCACTTACTAGATTCTCACACGTGCGTTGCACGTTAAGATTATGTATCAAATTATTTAGAAAAATAAATAATATGAAATTTATAAATTTTTTTTTTGGTTAAAATTTATAAGGTCATGTTATTCAAAAAATTTTACTTTTAAATCAATATCAAAATTGAAGAAACCAAATAGATAGAAAAGAAAAATAAGTATAAGAAGATAATTTGCTAAATTCATTCCCATGCACAATTATATATTTTTTGTTAATTCATTCCTGCACTATTTTCTTAACTCCTAAGTCAGTGACCTCAATGCCTTTAGTCGTATACTGACAATCTCCACCTTCTTCTTGGGTTCTGAAATTAAATTAGATACAATTAAGAGACCCACTTCGAATAAAATAAATGAACTCCATATTAGATATAGTTAAAAGAAAATAATTGTTCTTTTTCCTTAATGTTGCTGGTCGTAAACCCGTTCCGTCACTAAATATAATTTCACAACCTTACGTAGAGGAGAAATCCTCCAGTGGCTGATGCAATTATGTAGCCACATTCTATTCAATAGATTTGAGCCATAAATTTCTTGTAAAAACTCATGACGATTCAAAGCCTTTTCATTTTCAATTTCATTTCTGATGCTAGAGGGAATTCACAGGTTCTAGTCTACTGTTAAAGTTGGAATTTCATGCAAGAAATTGGAGAAAATTAGTTTGAAAAAAGAAAAAAATGAAGAAGGTGAAACGAAAAGAATTCCACCAACAATAGAAAGTTGAGCCATCAATTCCTTCTCATATGCTCCCTACAGTAATTGAAACGTTGTCACTAGTAGATAATCCAAAAGAATTGCATCAATGTCAACAAATCTAATTGTTGAAGTGACATCAACACATAAAATAAAATATATATATATATGATATAGATAATAACATAAATAAATCTTATTAACTGATTCAAAAATAAGTAAAATATTCATTACCAGCAATATATAGGGGAAGACATATTGGACTAAATTACTGTGATAGCATAATTTCAACAGAGTGTCAACAACTTTCTATCTCTAGTGCTATTTTACATTTAATTCTATTTCAATTAAAGCAGAGCACATAACAATGTGCATGGATGAGAAACGGAATAGAATGTTATTAAGTGATTTTAGTAAGAATTGTAAAAAAACCCGACAAACTCGGTACTTACGGGCACCTGATCCTATTAAAACGGGAGTACCCGACTAAATAGGTAATTTAGTAGGAGATGAGATTTTAAAAAAAAAAAAAAATCAACCCGACTTAATAATGTGCCGGGGAATGTTATGATAATTTTTACTCGTATTCGACCCATTTAACTTTTTTTACTTGCTAGCTAAGACATATATATTAAAAAATCAAAGAACTTTGAATATATATAGATTAATCCAGCAAAATATTTAAGAAGATAAGATATATCCAGTAAAATATTTAATCAAAATATTTGAAGATAAAAATAGATAATGATTATAATTCTTAATTAATTGAAAAAATAGATAAATAAATAAATCAGGAATTAAAATAAGTCAATGTAACCGCACATATTACCATACATAAAACAAAAAGACTATAAAGTCCCTATTTTTCACGATTTTGAAGGAAATACTACGGTACAAAGGTGGCTAATTTACTTTAATATATATATATATATATAAATTGCAAGAACGGCCGCCTAGCATGGGCGTTATTTTTTTTGAATTGGCGCACGTGGTTGATCTTTTTCTCCTTTTTAAGATTTGAAGAGGTTGAACCTGACCGGTATTCGATCTGGCCCACCGGCCCAAATAACAAGCTGGAACTGAAGCAGGACTCTTGCATACCTACTTATAATGGGTTGTTGGGCCGGCCCACTAAGGGTTATTACCCTAGCGGCTGATCGAGCAAGGGTAGTGCGCCGTCATATTAGATTCATATTATCATAGACTAAAAATAATAATATCGGAAAAAAAAATTATTGATAGCTGTGTTTTGTAAAACAAATAACGGACCCAAAAAGTTTAAATGAATCCGGCAAGGGATTGGCTGAGTTTTTCCTATCTGATCACTATAATGGTTGCAGAAAGAAAGAAATCCCCTTATCAATAAATATAATGGAGAGAAATTTGGGAAAAAATGACTATACATTTTGTACTCAGTGTCTGCTCATGTTATTTCTTGATCTGTGAATTATATATTCCTCGTATCATTAATAATCAATTGTTGAACCTAATAAGAAACGGCATTGAAAAATGCATCTGCTAGCATCCTACCCAGGCGAACCTGTGCACCGGTGGTGAGATGGAGTCCATCTGCTTCTACTTCCAGCCCCAAACCATCCACCGTTACCACATTTTTCATAGCGATTTGAGTCGATCTAACCTTCTCTAGCCAATCCGGCTCCCCTTGACCCGATGCTAATGCCACCTGAACAAAAGCAACTTCAGGGTAATTCAAGTCTTCAAACAAACGATGAAGAAACACTTGGTATTCGCCGGCAAATGCTCGGGAGGCAGCTTCCGTTTCGGTATCTTTCTCCCCTTGATACCATAAAATCGCTCGAATTTTTCCGCCGTATTTTACAGCTTCATTACTTCTCTCAACCATCTGGCGTCTGAGGCTGCTATTAGAAGTTGACCATTCTCTAATACTCGTCCCTCCCACAGCACAGGGGACCAAAATTATGTCCCCAAAATTTGGGTCTTTTTCCAATACTGCATTACCAAAGGCCATTCCTGGGCCAACCCCACAAGTTTTATTCACATCTATTCCTTCATGGAGTGGTTCTTCAGCCTCTTCTACTAGTAAATCTTGGTTAAGTCGAAGAATTCTCGGATCCGCCGTGCACTCCACCGGCACGTGCCCGTCCCATTCTCTGTCGACAACCCCACCTCGTCCTGCCATGTTGCTCTGCCCTCCTAAGATAAATATATTTACTCTCCCGGCCTTCTTTGGGTGCCTGCGACACCCGCCGACAGTCGTGCTGAAAAGCCTGTAGCAACTCAACAAAATCAACAACGAAAACCCTAACAAAATCTTGTCACGGCCCTTGAAAGGATTGTACCTTGTCATTGAACACAAAATTTGTACCAAAATTGAAGGGGCATATGTCTACATAAAACTGATTATCGTTCTTCTTTTCTAATGAGGAAACAGATTATAAAAATCACACATTTAACACGACTGGTAAATTCGTGAGGGAATATGCTTTATTATGAAAGTTTATTGGTTGTCCACTTTTGACTGGGAGGAACCAAAACTTTAAAGAAAAGAAAGGTACACTTTATTATTATTATTATTTTTTCCACAAACATTATTATTATTGAAAGGAAGGTATATTTTATTTTTAATCATGAAATGTTGTTGGTCAAAACCAAATGAAACTGCAAAAACAGCTGTGTTTTTGGTAATATAAAAATCACACATTAATCACGACTTCTTTGTTAAGAAGGAAACTAATCCTTACCTAAACACTTGAAAAGTATTGTGTTATATTAGTCAATTCATTTTTCACGACATCAATCAGTTTTTTCATCACACATTTTCTAATTAAAAAAAATCTAATTAAGAAAACTTTTGATTCAAAAGCCCGAGTCAAGTAAAAAATACGTGCAATTCATTCTCAATTAATTGCTATGTAGCATATTTTCATATTAAATGAAAAATGAATTTCTTGTAAATATATAGTAGACTCGGGGGAAAGAAACAACATATCAAGACTCAAGTTAACAAAATTCAACAAACGAATACTTGAATGAAGTCTTTGCATTTCAAGTACTTTTATTATACAAGTATTAATTAGTTCATTATCGAATAATTGTTCTATATTATTATTATGAGGTAAACTAAAAATAATTTACAACTAAATAAACCACAGAAACTACCTTTGATTAGGACTGCAACTTGAAAAATGGGTATAAATTGCACCATTCACCCCAACCTTTGTATAGAGTTTCAAATCCATTCTGTGTGATATCTTTTCATCTGATATTAGCCCCATTTTGTTTTTTGAAGAACATAGCAAAATTACTCTCACCCAATGTTTTCCATCCAAGTTTATGCAAAATTCATGACTTAAACATAAATTTTGAGAAACGGAATAATAATCTAGACTTTTTCCCTTTCGACCTTTTATTTTTATGATGATATCAATATCTCGAACTTTTCATGAATGAACTATTCTTTCTAGTCCTCATTTAACAGTTTCTAACCAAAATTATTGTAAATAAAGAGATTCAAGAAAATAAAAATCACCCATCGCTTTTTAAGAAACATAAAAAAATTAATTAAGGACAAAGGTTAAGGTCCTTAAGGAACCTCCAGCGATACATTCTCTAAAGTTTATTCAACTTATATTACTTATTATTATTACCAACAAAGGAGAAGATCTAGAAGATTTGGTTGCAATGAATAATTAATTACTTTAGATTGAGACATATGGGACTTTGATTTGTTACATCCAAAAGTTGTTGCCTCATGTCCTTGTAACCTTATTAATTAATTTATATATTCTACTATAGACTCTTTAATAGTTGTAATCCATTTAACTACTTTTTTTGTATAATTAATTATTATACCGTAAAGATAAATGCACATTACAAGTTGGAGTAATTAAACATTCCCAAAGGCGAATAATCCTCCACTTTTAGCCGTTTGCAAACTAATATAATATCCAATTGTAGATAGATCCTACGACTCCAATAATGTGTACACATCATATTATTGCTAAAAGAAATTTTACCACGAGATTCATGAGATTTCAATTAAAATATTTATGGTCACGATCACGATATTAATTTCTTTTTTAAACATTGTTTGACTGTCGCCTTCTCTGAATTATTAATATATATATGACTTCTGGTTAATGATATCAAAGAAGTTTATTAAGAAGTATAATAGAATTATGTGTTAACTAATTTTAATTTAGTAACAAGTGCTTAATAAATTTTCCCTAAGTAGATCTTACTTTATATAGAAGAAGTCGAGTCATGCATGATTTTCCTTCGTGATTTGTGAATATTAGAATTGTTGAATATTGTACTTGAAGAACAATGCTTGTGAATGCCTCAATCATGTTACAAACTATTATTAAGTGCTTAGTTAACACTATCCAAAAAGTACGGTTTAGCCATTATAAGACAAATTACTATTATGGGTCACTCTTAAAATTATTAGCTACCATTTATTTGGCAACAATCTCTATCATGTCATTTCATGTTATTATGGTAAATACAAAACTAATAATTACATAACACCAAAGTATTCATATGTTTCTACTATTCTTATTAGTAATTGTAAAAAATAATTCAAAGACGGACAATTAATATTATGCCTATATATATCAAAGGTTACACTATTGGCTTTTGCAATTCACTATTGCTTTCTGAAAGAGAGAAAAGAACGAAATTGAAGCCATATATTTATATGCTTTAGGGACAGGAGAAACATAATTGGAATTGAAAGCACAAAAACTTGTAATTCAAGCTTTATCCTCTTTGTACATTGTTTATTGCCATCTTTTATCCACTTTATTATACATGGAAAATGCAAGTTATATATATATATATATCTAAAAGGAATTAATCAAGCTTGTCTCATTCTTGTTATTTCATTTCGAATAGTCAACTTCAAATCATCTTTGTTCACATTCTAAACTTCTATTCAAATGTGCATATATATATATATATATAACATGGCCGGTTTTGAAATTTTGAATAACTTGTATAAATTTTGCAGTTTTCTTATAATATATAAATTTTTAAGAAATTGTACATTCATTCCCATGCAAATGCAAGTATAGTTAAAAAAATTTTGGATGTCATATAAATATTTAAGAAAACCTCACCATTTATTCTTTTAACTCAATGAAGTTTTTATCTTGAAATAAAAAGTAAAAGACAACATCCTAACAATAATATATTTACCCTTCAAGATCATAACCATCATTCACGATCACTAAACACATTTTTTGTATAATTTCTCTCCACTAGAACGGGACAACTCAGGGCGGTCGATAATCATATATCATCATCCACCGGCCACTAACAACTAAAAAAATAGAAATTGAAAATGAAAATGACGTTTTATGATTAATATTGAAACTCGTGAAAGGAGTGTATGATAGCTGGCAAAGAAACGACAAATACATCCTAGCAAAATTTCTCAAAGGTCCAGTTAGGGCCGTTAAAAGCCCAACCGGACAAGTAGGGTTTCTCGGGTCCCACCTAACAAACCTCTGACGTGGCAAGATGGATGTGCAAACCATGTCAAATAGAATTATTAATCTATATATAAATACAGTTTAAAAGAAAAAAAGGGAAATAATGTTGTAGCATTAATTAATTAATAGCCTTACAACACCAGTCTATATTTCAACACGTAGTATTAAATAAAAAGTTATGTAACGACATATACATCCCATTTAATTAAACAGACCATGTCAATATGTTGAAGATCGGAAGAGCGCACGTGGAAATCCTAACGGTGGACAGTTGCGTAGGTGGTAAATGTGGGACCCACTACTTGTGGATTAATTGAACAATGACATAAATGATGAATCTTTATGTGCTCTTCATAAATGATGATAATAATGTATGATTGAACGAGAATAAATTCTTGAAACAAAGGGAAGCCAACATGTGTGTGTTGAGTAATTGCTTATCATATTTTGTTCTTTTTTTCCCCTTAAAATTAACCCCCTTTTTGAATTCATATAAGCTCGCTTGAAGACCGTTCGATATGCTTCAACATGCCCATCATTAGGGACCAGATCGGAAGAGCACAGGGACCTGGCTTATACAAAGTATAAAGGTTGTGAATCATATGTGCAATTCACCGTTATTGAAATAATTAATGGTTTCTTTCATGTGGTTCCGTGTGAATAGGAACTTCTCAAAAGGATTTTTCTTTTTTTTTTTCTTTTTTTTTTTTGGTGAAAAGAAAATTGCTACAAAAAAAGGCACGAGTTTGCTTAGTTGACAAAAAAGTGTGTGCCAGAGTTAAAGATTGGGTCGGTTGCAAGATTTCAAACACATTGTTCATAAGGCTAGAGTCACTTCACTAGTTTGTTCGATTATACCCTTTTTCTTTTTAATGCTTTTTCAGTTTACACTCATGCGGAGTTAATGGTGGACCCCTCTTCCTCTACATCTACCATCTCTGCATGCAACACTTTGTTCTACAAATTCATGGGTAAAGTGTAGAGACGAAAATATAAACGTACACATGTATATATAGAAATCTTTCTTTTTTTAAAAAAAAAAAAATACAATTCATCTACTATATATATTGAAGTTACATCTCCAATATAGATAAAAAAACATTGCTCTTTATTCACTCCATCCTAGTAAGATACCCCCCCCCCTTTTTTTTATATATATGACTCAAATTATAGTTCAATTTCCTATTAAATGTATAGGTTTTTTTTTTCCTTCATGTACATATGCCTCTATTTAAGACACTTTGTTATTAACAAAAACCATTTTCAAGACAATTAAAACAATATTTTTTTTTCATTTGGATCTAAGGATTAGTTTGATATTGTTGTATTGGAGAAAGAATTAGTTTTTACTGTGTTGAAGAAAGAAACGACTGTTAGAAGAATCAACTAAGTAATTTTTTTTTTTTGCCTTGTTTCTTTTCTTCTTCTTTTTTTTAATTAAAAGTTTCACTTTTATTTAATATTTATAAGAAAGAAGGTTAAAATTGAAATTTTGTAAATAAATAATTGAGAGAAGCTAAAATGAACTTTTCAAATTCTACTTATAAAGGAAGCAGATTCTTTTATGAGCAGTTATTTAAAATTTACCAAATAACTAAAGTTTCTTCTAATTCTTTGAGAAGTAGAAATAAAACTCTAATAATAATCTCGAACTGAAACTAAGTCCACAGGAATGAAGCATCCTCTTTGTTTTTCCGTCATGCATGTGAATCATTCACTCAATAAACGTCTTACCGCTCAAGGAATAATTTGTTCCATAAAGCTTACTTTTTAAGCATTGAATGAACATCTGTCCCATTTTTATATTATTTCAAAATATGGCACTACATTTTTTTAGCTAGAATTTATTGAGAAGATTTCATTAAAAGGATAAATATGCAAAATGATCCTGGCCAAGAGTTTATCAGTTTATGTAACTTTAAAAAAAAAATCTTTAATTGCCATCAGTTGGATATCAACACACACGAATGCATCAATGAGATAAGTTATTTAAGTATTTTCTTTACCTCTCTAAGTTAGATTCTTTTGATTATTTACACGAATGTACAGAATTGCCATATTTTTCAACTTTTTTTTTTCCGGCTCAAATTTGTTGCTGTACCTGCAGCTGCAAGTAGCAAAAGACAGGTGAGATGTCTAAGTGGACATTTACTAGTGCGTCCGCCACAAGTGTTAAGACAGGCACAGATAAATAAATACACATTTTAACTTTAAAAAAATTGATCACTTGTTAAGAGCAAAACAATATTTGACTCAAAGGAAAACATCCAAAGTATTTAAAATAAACAAAAAGAACATCTATAGATCATTTTCCCTTTTTTTTTTTTGAAAAAATGTTTTATTTTTATATATGTTTATTTTTTCAATAATGTTAATTAATTATTTTTACATATGTGAAGTTGTCAAATATTCATAAATAGGAATTAAAGTGTTTGGCAAGTGAATTAGATTATAATCTGCTATGCGATATTATTTTAATAATTTTATTTTTTTAAAAGATTAAAAAGTAAAAGTTTAACTATAATTATTTATTTTTTATAAAAAGTAATTACTAAAATAATGTCACATAATAAATTATAATGTAAACTTTGTCCGCGGTGGGTTACTTGTGAACACAAAGGAAATTAACAGAAAAAAGAGCACAAGGTAGGATTTTGGGGAGTGGACAAGTCACGTGTGGTCTAAGTACGGGTGGGCTAGGGGGTACGGGCAGAGGACAGAAGTTGTTGGGCAATGGATGAAGGTTTTGACAACTGTATGGTGGTCGCCCGTAGATTTTTGAATTTTTTTTACAGACAGCTGGCGGTACACTACCCGAGGAGCAACGACTTTTTTAGCCTACCCCTCCATTCTCATGATATTTTTCAAATTTGGCAATTAGTGCAAAACGTCTTTACAATTCAATTTAGGGTCCGTATATTTAAGTTTATAAAGTAAATTTATAAAAAAAATTTATAAAGAGTAAAAATAAATTATAGAAATTTAATTAAAATTTAAAATATGTGATAATTATTGAATAGTTGTCAAATCAATAATAAGTGAGTTTATAAATAGAAAAAAATGGTCAAACAAGCTTGTGCAACTCATTTTTACCGTTCATTTTTTAGCAAACTCATCTCTACTTTTATATTTTCTTGTATAGTTGGTCTTTACCAACAAATTCATTAAATTTATCTGATAATTAAATGCATATATATATTACCTTCTAAGTTTTGTGGGGGTATTTTTGTAAACCACTACACATAACGCTTTTTACCATTTTGTTTAGGGAGATAAAAATATAAAAAACTTTTCGTTTGGAACCAATTATATATCAGTTGGCTTATAATATATTTTGAATTTTTGAGACATGTCACTTAATTTGGTTGGTTAAATTTTATTGAAAAGTGAAAATTTATTATTTAATGATGTGATGAGTTTTTGAGATGTCAATTGTAGAATTTGACTAGTGTCTTAAAAATTCAAAATTCAAAATATATTATAAATCAATTGATTTGTAATTGGTTCCAAACAGACCCTAAAGTTCAACAACTTTCTGACTAAACCCTATTCCACGTAACTTTTTCTCTTTTTTTGGGTTATTATTGATCATTTTCCTATTAATGAAAAGATTTTTTGAGTTATATTTAACAATAATAGATGAGTTTTTTTTTTTTGATAGGGGATAAATGAGATTGTTTTGATTGTCTCACCTTCTAAGCTTTTGGCTATCGACGAAATTTAACAGAATTTGACGACATTGACCAATTTTACCAAAAATTGTAAAGCTAGTGATGAGTTAGTCAAAAAATGAAAGGTAGGATTGATTTGCACAATCAAATTGAAAGATAGTGACGTGTTGTGCCAATTACCCTTTTCAATTGTTTCTTCGTTTTGTAATTTACGGCGTTCGATCCTCCTCCTTTCGTCCACATTTTTAGACTTATGCAATCGCACTATTTGAACTAATTTTGATTTAGCACCAGTTGTTTGGTGCCAATATGATGCCAGATATAAAAGAAATCATTAATTTAATGGTTTCTATGAAATCAACATGATGTAGTTATATGACATCATATATTATATGGCGCCACAAAGCTCCTCCTACTTGAATGATATACTTGTTGGAGTAATAAAGGCAAGTTTTGCAAATTCGATTAACAAAGAGTAATTTGCTTCATTTATTATAACCAGAAGTTAATTCAAAAAATGGCATAGTAAATGACACTATTAAAGTACACTTTTTTTTTTTTTTTTTTTGTGAAGCGATACTATAAAAGTATTTCTAATAGCGGAGAAAAATAATAGCAAGGGGGAATCTCAAATTTAAGCACGTCTGGAGAAAAAATCTAAAGGAGAGGACAATTTTGGCTCCTCTTTTAGCTTTTCCATCCTTCCTTTTCTCCTTTCCCCCACTATTAAAAATGCTCTAAAGTGCTTAACCTTATTTATTAGAAAATCAAAAGATGTAATTGTCGAAATTTACTAAGGAGATAGATAATGCTTCTGTCAAGGAGATAGATAGCTTACAAAAGCGGTTACCCATTATTGAACTTACCATTTTAGTCACTCAACTTACCCTTAACGAACTACAATTTATAACTTGTAGTTCGTTTCCCAAACTAATATTAATTTTCACATGGCTTTTTTAATCATTATGAATATATGTCACTTTTGTGTAGAAAATGTGAATTTAGAATTTTATTTTAATTATAATAGGACGTGATTGATTGCCAAACAAAGTCTTAGGCGTTAATTAAAAAAATTATGTATTTAGATGAACCGTGCAAAATTTTGAAATATTTGTGGCCTTCTGGTCCAAATTCAAAGGTTACGAATAAAAGTACAAATAAATACAATAATCAAAAGACAGCAAATGTAAATCACCATAATGTACAAATAGTAAAAAAAAAAAAAAACCAAAGTGTTAGATGCACCCAAAAAGAAAAATGAACAAAATGAATACGGAAGGAATATAATAAAGGCGTACGACTCATATAGGTGTCATTACAGTATTCATACGATAACTAAAAAATTCCTCACTATTAGTGTCTTAGCAAAACTTAAATGATCAACGTATGTAAATAATCTTTTAATACAAAACTCCTAAAGTAAAATAAATTATATTGTAGGTATGTAAAAAAAG
>CAVNYN010222770.1:0-22206 GCA_963692815.1 Nyctanthes arbor-tristis
AGAATAGGCAAAAAAAAAAAAAAAGGAAAAAGTACAAATGAACAAGTAGATTGGATAAAAGTTTAAGAAAAAAGTACCATCACTCAAAAATCTACTAGTGTTCACCTCCAATTGAAGTCTATTGGTACATTCTGCAACAAATCTTGACATGTTAGCAGGGGGATTGAAATTTAGGATTAGATAAAAATTAACGATTTTTATGGTTATATTTTCCGATTTAATTTCTCCTGTTCTTATATTGATCACATGTGCTTAACAAAACCAGAATTTTCTTTTCTGTTCTTGTTTTTTGAAGGGAACAAAATCCGGATTTTATTGATTTAACATATGGACAAAATTATCCACGACTGGACTCGAGTGCTACAAACTAGAAGATGGGTAATTACAGCCAGAAAGTAATATACTTGAGGACCTTCTTGCAATAACATTTTATGCAATTAAATTGCTTGGATATATTTGCGAGTTCTCCCATTTGCTGGAACCATTATGATATACCAGCTGCTAATGTGTGTGTGAGCCCGACAACTAACCCCACACTAATAAATGGGTAGAGCTAGAAGTTTTCAACTCCAACTATATTGAATTTTGTTATTTTGGACTATGAAAATTTTCAAGCATATCCTCCCTTATGTGGGTCGGAGTTGCTTGAAAATTGGCAAAGTGTTTGATAACTACATCAGATTATAATTTAGATTATAATCTGCGACGTGATATTATTTTATTAGTTGTTTTTGTAAAAAATAAATAAGATCGGAATTAACTTTTACTGTTTCACTTTTTAAAAAGAGTGAAACTAATAAAATGATGTCGTGTGACAGATTATAATCTAGATTATAATCCGTTAAAGTTGCCAAACACTTTATGGGTATGCATCCAAACACTCAGATAAAAGTTTCATAACCGAATTGTTTGAGACGAATTTAATAGTAATGATAAATAAACCCCTAATAAACCTCACATGGCAGTCTTATCGTAGTGGATGTGGATAAAAGTGGTCCCATGCATGCAATAATAACGCATATACTATTCCAATGTTTTGAGTAAAATTGGGAGAGGTCAAAAAAGTGCTAACGGAATAAAATTTGAATATCGATAATAATCAGACGTGTCTTATGGAGCAAGTGTTCCAATCCAAAATCGGCAGACAAAATTAATGACTAACGAAAGAAAATCAAAATGCATCCAAAGAAAGAAAAATCAAAATGGATGAACATCTTCTGTCTCCCTTTGGCATCTCTTTTTCAAATACTAATTACCGACCGTAAAGCTTTCTCCGCTAATCTCCATCCTGCCCGGTGCCATATACTAATATACATTTCCCTTTTCTACTAGTTTCCCTATAAGTATGAACCACTAAACCAATCAGTCTTCCGTCACGCCTCCCAAAAAATTTAACCTTTTCTCCTCCGAAATGGATGGAAACCAGACTGCTCAAGAGACATCAGACGACCCCAGCGTCCCCCTTCTCCCAATTCACAGATCACAGAGCTTCAATTCACGTATTCGATCCATTTTCACTCTCAACAATTTCTTCATTTTACTGGGACCGTTACTCTGCGCCTTAATCTGTCTCTGCGTGAACTTCAATGGTGGTCGCGATGCCAGCAGAAACATGCTGGGGGTGCTTGTCTGGGTGTTTGCGTGGTGGATGACGGAGGCCATCCCAATGCCTATAACTTCCATGGCTCCCCTGTTTCTCTTTCCACTTTTAGGAATCTCCGACGCCGATGACGTCGCGCACTGTTACATGAATGATGTGATTGCCCTTGTCCTCGGAAGCTTCATCCTCGCCCTCGCCGTTGAGCATTACAATATACACCGGAGATTAGCCCTGAATGTAAGTACTGTACTTTACGCTTCGTTTTCCCAATTCCAGATAACCTTCTATCCTTACCCTTTCAATTGATGGCGAGAAAGAATTAAGATCTTTGTCAAACAGTTTGTGCGTTTTCAACCCCACAGATCACGGTCCTATTCTGCGGGAAGCCGTTGAACCCACCGCTTCTGTTGCTCGGAATATGCGGCACGACGGCTTTCGTTAGTATGTGGATGCACAACACGGCCGCTGCAGTTGTGATGATGCCGGTGGCGACAGGGATTCTACAGAGGCTACCAACAGGTTCGTCTCAGTCAATTCTTGTCACCAAATTCTGCAAGGCAGTAGTCTTGGGGGTTATATATGGCGCGGCGGTTGGAGGGATTAGCACACTCACCGGCACCGGAGTTAACCTCATATTGGTGGGGATGTGGAAAAGTTATTTTCCAGAGGCCAACCCGATTAGCTTCAGTACCTGGTTCTTCTTCGGTTTTCCGTTGGCTGTCTTAATATTTATTTGTCTCTGGGTGATCCTCTGCTGCTTGTATATTAGAAAGGGCTCTGGAGAGGCTCTTTCTGCGTATTTGGACAAAGCGCATTTGAAGAGGGAACTCGAATTGCTCGGTAAATTCTCTATAACTATGATATATCACCAATCCTGTTTTAAAGCCAGTGATTGGCACCTTATGGCACTATATCCTTTTTAACGATATTACAAGTTGTTTTATAGTAGACGGTCAAGAATTTAATTTGATTTTATTATTATTATTATTATGATCTGATGGATGGAGCAGGTCCGATGGCATTTGCTGAAAAGATGGTATTGGCGGTATTTGTGGTATGTTATGGTAATTGTCGGTCGTGATTCTTGATTTATGATTTTAATGATTACATGTAGTTAATACGAGAAAATTATGTTGTAGATTTTGATCTTCATGTGGATGACAAGAAACTTAACGGATGACATACCCGGTTGGGGAGCTCTTTTCGATGGACGTGTTGGTGATGGAACTGCTAGTGTGAGTTCACTACTTATAAATCAACCGCCTGTCATGTATGCAGTTTCTTAAGATGATAGATTCATTTTCAGGTCATGATGGCAACGCTATTATTCATAATTCCAAACAAGAAGCAACCGGGGGAGAAACTAATGGACTGGAACAAGTGCAAGAAGTTACCATGGAACATCATATTACTCCTAGGGGCCGGTTTTGCCATAGCCGACGGCGTACGAACGAGTGGCCTGGCCGATGTGCTATCTAAAGCGCTCGACTTCCTTGAGAATGTGCCGTATCTGGCGATTGCCCCGGCCGTATGCATTGTAAGCGGGGCAATCACTGAATTCGCATCAAACAATGCCACAACCACTCTGGTTCTCCCACTTTTAATCCAACTTGCAACGACAATGCACGTGCATCCACTGCTTCTTATGGTCCCCGGCGCCATTGGGGCACAGTTTTCTTACTTGTTGCCAACCGGAACGCCTTCGAATATCGTTGGATTCACTACGGGACATATTGATATCGGTGACATGCTCAAAACAGGGGTGCCTCTAAAGATTGCTGGAACTGTGGCTCTGTCCATTTTAATGCCAACACTAGGTAACTTATTTTTCCCCAAAGATTTCTATAAAATTGTGCTTAAATTTGGTTTTTCAAAGCGGCTGGGTGAGCTTTGCCCGTCTCGCCGAGTTGAAAATGTGTTTGTGTTTAGACTCGTATTTTTCTGAGCCAGCTTATGAGCATCTTGTTAGCTTGTACTTTTGACAAGCCGCTCAACGGTGGCATGTTCGTGCTCTCACCAATTTGAGCGGGTGTTTGCACTCGGCTCGAACTTACATAGACTTATTCCCAGTTTATTTTGTTTGTAGGGGCTCTTGTTTTTGGGACAGACGAACCAATGCTAAACTTTTCAAGGAACTCCTTGCAAATTAGTAGTTAATTTGGATGTGTTCAAGATTTTGGATGGGTATTCACAGTTTACCTCTATTTTTATTTTTGGTAATCTCATATGATTTATGCATTGCTTGGTAATATAATTGTATATTATGTGTGTGTGTATACATACATGTATACACACACATATTTGTAATTTGTAAATCAAGTATATATTGTCTTTGGGGTTTTTGCTATGTTCTGTTGTTTGTATATGTCCACTATAAATATTACGAAAATATTCAAAATCAAAAGACGGGTTGCATAAAGAATCAACTTTATAATGAAGTATAATTAAAAAGAAATAAAAGAAGGGGGGGGAAAAACACATAACCTTATTGCCTCCTGCAACGTCTAGCTTTCACACGTCATGAGGTTGGTTCTAGATATCACAAGTTTAGTAGAATGCCTATGCAAGTTTCAAGTAGATGTAGATCCCCTTGACGAGCATGTCCATAGATGCAAACGTGTAACAGGGTATGCAAAATTAAAATTTAACATAATTATGAGTAAGTCAAGAAGTTTTGATCTAAAAGCAGCCGTAAAGTGTATTATTGGTATTATAACTCAAGTATAACTTTTGAAATTTGAGGTATGTGACGGAGCATTAGTCAGATTTCATAGAAGCTTTCGAAGCTGGATATCCCCGCTGAAGCATAAGATTCTTCTATCGCGTGCTCGTAGAGATTTGTCTCTCAACCCCTGGAATTTTACAAAGAAAGGGGATTATTTAAGAGACTATTACTTGTATGCAATGTGAGGGAGAGAATGAAGACCCAACCCAATTCATGTCCTCCTTCAATGTCCCTACACGCAAGAGTACTGGAGTATACTCGATCTTCACCCAAATCTGAATGGTTGCTCAACTTTAGTGAATGGTTTTCCAAGTTATTCAAAATTTCAAAGTGTTGATAATGAAAGTATACAAACTACAGACGATTAGCGCTCTAACTTGGAACATATGACAGCAAAGCTATGAAGCATGGAAACTCCAAAAAGGCTAGCGTTTTGTGTCGGAAACGTTTCGGAAATTGAAACTCTTAGGAAACGTTTCAGAAACTCTTAAAAAGTTTCCTAATTTTTAATGAAATTCGGAAACTCTAAGGAAACTTTGTGGAAACTTTTAGGAAACTTTGCGACAAAAAATTCAGATTTTTATTTTTTAAAAAAAGGAAAACTTAATTATAGTCATGTTAAAAAAAGTATAGTGGTAATTTCATTAACGTGTTAATATAAAATAAACATTTAAACTAACTTAAACTAAATTAATTAAATTTCTTATTGAGAAAGAAGTTTAAGAATTAACTTAGTTCTAAATTGCAAAACGTGCTAAAGATTTGGTTTATGTTCACAACAACATTCGTCTTTTGTCAAGAATAAACCCACAATACTACATGAAAAAAACTAAAATGTGGGATATAGTTGGAGACCAATTTAACACTTTTGAGGATGTTGGTGCGCTTAACATTGCAAGTCTTTCTTATGAGCCAGAGATGGAGGTAGTTTTATTCAATAATGTCAACAATACTGTCATAAATATCGATGGCGTTGATATTCAAGAAAATTAATTGCTTAGCTTTTTTGAAGTGTTTTAGTTTGTGCATTACTTTATTTCAATAATTATTTTGTGATGACAATGAATTTTGATTTTTTATTAGATTGAATTGATTTTGATATTTTAGTTATCTAAATCATATTAATTAGTGTTTTGAGGTTGCATATCTTTTTTTACTTGAATTTTGAGGTTGAATATTGAAATTATATAAAAAAAAAACTAAAAATTACTACATAACATTTCCGTAGCGTTTCGTGCCCTACATTTTTCAAAATCACATTTCCCCGTGTCCGTTTCGTGCCCCGTGTCCCGTTCCCGTTTTCGTGCAACCTAGCAGCAGAGGAATTCGAAATTCTGGGATCGGAAGATTCTATTTGCGAACCAACTTGTGGCAAGTTGTCTAAGTAATCTATAGGTAGAGTGGCGTGTGGCAAAGGCTAGGTTGTCACAAGGAATAGCTCACTCTCTTTTGGCAGATGCAGGTACGTGTTGGCGAAAACCAATTGCTGGATGGTTGGATTTGCGATGTCGAAGACAAAAAGAGTGTAGGGGTTGGAACACCTTAATAAGAAACGATAAAGGAGAGTTTGTCTATTGCTCGTCAAAGTTATTCCAAACTCATCTCAGTACTAGGGAGGCCGAAGCATGGGGATTACGTGAGGCAATATGTTGGTCCGGGCTGTGGAGTGGTCCGACTAAGGAGAGGATGCCCATTGTTATTGGGGGATCAGAGAGTGGGCCCCTGATCTCTACTAATAGGGGTCATGTGTGCATGAGGCCTCTCTTTAGAATTTCTCAGGTGCAGAGTGTGGGGGCAATAACTTAAGTAGACGACGCTAGTTTTGGCTTCCTTATTCGAGATATATATAAAAATGTTGCTCCGCAAAGTTTTATTTTTCGGTTTGCTTTGTTAGGCGACGGGCAAATGAAGTTGCTTAATTGTTTAGTACTCTTATAGGACAATATTGGGATGATTCAATAATTTTCTTTGATAAAAAAATGTAAACCATATGAAAAATTACATACTTTTTACATCATCATGTATGAAATTTGATAATTGCTGTGATTCACGTGTTTTAAATTTAAAAAATAATATCTATTAAGTAATATATAAAAACAATTAACTCTGACCATTTTTGTTGACCTGCTTTTCCCGCCCATGTGTCTGCGGTGACAAATGCGGTACATCTTTTTATTTAATATTTTTCCCTTTTTTCCTTGGTTTTCCATCTTTCCTCTTTTAACGCCTCATTGTATCTGCTTGCTGTAGGTCTGTGAATCTCCCTCTGTCGTAAACTTCGGAAGCTACCTCAAATCACGAAGCTGCCCATCTTGAATTGATTTGGTTACTCGAATTTGATATGTTTGAATCCCCCCTTTTTTTACCCGTAGCTTTCCCAAATGACACCCGAAATTTCTGGCAAGAACCCCAATCTATGCTTCTCCATAAATTGATTTGCTTGATTTGCTCAAGAATTTGGTCAATCTTTCTCATATTTACCTTCAATATCCATCTTCGTTTACGCCTCTGCTAATTTATGTCTATTCGTCAATTCAATTTTCATTCCAAAGAAAACTGAGAGACTGCAATGACAGACAATTGAGCCTTTTTTTTTTTTGGTGCAGTTTTTTGTTTTTTGGTCACGAACAAGCGGGCAAGAGAATGGGATCCAACTAAAGGTAAGATTGTTTTATTTTTTATTTTGAGTTTGCTTCTGATTGTAAGCCTTTATGATTTGATACGGAAAATTTTATGCTTAGTTTGTGCAGTGTGGAACATTTGTGTTCAGATTTTGGGTTTGGATAATTTTTTCGAGCATACAAAATATGTCAAAGGCATTTTTAGTTATTTATTCTTTGCAAGCATAAAGAAATCTTGAGTTGAGATGATATTTTTATGTCGTCTAACATGTCATCTACTTGTGTACGTGTTCCTTAAGTTTGCACTTCTCTTATTACATTCTTTAAAATTTCACTGTAGGGTAACATTTTGAAACTGGACACATTTTTAACTTATTATGTTATTGAGTAAAAGGATTTAGATTAGCAAAAACATCTAAAATACAGGGAAAAAAGCTTGACGACTACACAGACCCAAGGCACTTTTACTTTCTTAAAGCAGTGATGGGGAGAGTGGAGAGACCCAATCATTACTTTTTTACGAGAGATTGTATATCAACTCAAACTATTTATTATCCTTTCTCAAATTAACTTTGAGAGTATGTTGTATGTCTATCAAATACTCTGTAACCATATGAATTGTACATGTGATTGAATATTTTCATTAGTCAATTTCTCTATCATTTGTTTCCTCTAATGGATTTTTGTAAAGACTTGGTTCCAGATTTTCTTTGTAGCCATTTGAGATCTGTTGACCATCCCACTTTGAGTGTAAATGAGAGGGAAAACTTTTTTAGAAATGAAAGGGAAAACTCATTGGAATTATCTTAACTTATGAAATTTCAAATGGCTCACTGACTTTCTGTGTTATCCATTGACTGTTTTTTAAGATTGTTTTGCCCCACTTTTATATCATTTATGAAGGTACTTTCTCTATAGTTTATTGACCGATTTTCAGATTGTTTTGCATCAGATTTTATATCATTCAAGAAGGTAATTTCTCTATAGTTTAATTCTTTTAAATTTTAGTTTTCATCGTTTTGAATTTTCAGATTCAGATTATGGGTAATCTAGAGCATACACTGTTAATTGCAATCATTTTGTTGGTTTTTGGCTCTTTGCAGCTTCCATTAACTTCAATTGGTGTTTTGTTCTAGTTATTGTCTTATTCTTAGATGCTAGAGTTAGAAGATGACTACTGTTTTATGTGATTTTAGTTTTGGTTATTGATTAGAATTTTGTATGGGGTCTATGGAATCCTTGAATCACTAGGTTTAATGTTTTGGTCATTATTTTATTAACATCCTTTATTATTTGTGAAGTTTAGAGTTTTATATTTAATAAGTATTTTCTTAATAAAATATATATACATATATATATATATATATTAATTAGTTGAGGTTTCCATGGTGTATATGCTTTTGTAGGTTTTTAGGCCTATTGAACGTTTAGAAATTTATTCTACGATAATATGTTTGTTAAGTTCTATTCTTTTTGATTTTCAGTTGGGATTGTCATCAAAACTGTTCAACTACTTTACAATTAGTTATTTGGTTCTTCTGATTGTTATTCTACATGTTTTTTTTATTTTTCACATGGCTAAATGAGAGACATTTCTCTAATTAACTTTGTGTGTCTACAAATACTTAGAAAATTCTTGACATTTCAGCTTCTCATTCTAACATACAAGGTAATATTTTCCTCAAAATGAACTTTAAACCAATATTTTGCTTTATGATTTTCAGCAACTTATGTGGATTGTGCATCACTTGTGTTATGTGATGCACTATTTACATGGCCAAAATACCTTATGGGAGAAAGATTAAAATAGGGAGTTGGCCATATATTCACGGGCATGAAAACAGTCATGATTTTAATATTTTATATCTTCTCCATGCATGCTTTTCTCTTTTAACTTACATATATCTCTTATATCAATGCAGGTATTAAATGAAACGTAGACAGGCTTACTTCAATACAGGTACTGAATGTAGTTTTAAGTTACTTAATAGATAAAAGGACAAAGGGAGTATAATATGAGTTTTGTGAGTTCAGCAGTCAATATGCAACATTGTGCTGTTTTAGTCAACATATAGATTAGTTTAGTTGTTGGTATCACATGATTGTAATGTGATTTTGTGGCCTTTTGGATCTATGATACACATGCCTGTGTTCTTATTGTTGAAGAGTGAGTGGTGAAATGTGATAAGGTGCTATTTTAAAGGATTTGTACATGGCTGTGATTCAAGGGATTCTAGCTTCATAATTATGGCTGCCGTGATTGGAGCATCAATGGGGGATAGTCTGTGGAAGATCCCTTTTATTGTTTATTTCTCTAAGAAACATTATTTTATTTAGCCATTTTCTATTGTTTAACCTCTTTAGGTTCATTTTCTTATATTGTTTATTCAGCCATTTTCTATTGTTTAACCTCTTTAGGTTCATTTTCTTATATTGTTTATCTCCATGTTGAAGGCATTATAGTTCTAAGAATTGTTTGTTTGCCCCCGTTTTGAAGCGGAGCATGCAGTAGTTTTAGCTAGATTGTAATTTGGAGAGAGAAGGTTATCTATTCATGTCTATATATTTCTTCATGCAACAATATTGGGATTGATGAATTGCCAAAGTCGGGTAAACTACATTTCTGTCCAGATGATATACAAATTACACATATTTTTAACGAACTATGTTTCGTGTTAATTTTTCTCTCTCCAATTGTTTGCGGGTAAAGAAAGTTGAATATGCTGTTTCATTCTTTCTTTAGGTAACAAACATGGTGTAGTTCAAAAATGATTTATTATCGACATTTTGAACTTTTTTTCACTGTATAACGTTAGTTGGGTTCACTAATGTAAATTCAAAAAATAAGGTATGACTCCATATGTTTTTGAATTATTTTGTTTATATCATCTTAACATTTATATTATCTTCAACATTTCTCTGTTTATTATCTTTTCAATTTATTGGAATTTATTGGAATTAGTTTTCCCGTGCAACGAGTGGGTGCTATACTAGTTAATTATAATTAAAATAAGTTGTATTTTATTACTAAATAGAACAAATGTGCATAGATATAGTTTTAGATATTAAGTTCACTAAAACACAGTACAGAGAAGTACAATATTCTTGACACATGAACTCAATTAACCTTCTCTCACAAGAAAAAAAAAATGAATATCTCAATTAACTAGTTAACAGGTTGTTACACCTATTCCTTAGTTCCGAATTGAGGATTATTTACGTTATCTTATCTCATCTTATTATATATATTAAAGTAGGATAGTGACTATATATAAATTTTTCTGCCAATACCACTATCCTACTTATATATGTCTATTTTTTATTTATTTTATTTTAATAATATATATACACATCTTCAACTAATTAATTAGCTTTAAATTAAATCTCTAATATCTTATATATATGTTTTTATTTTATACACATATATAATATACGTGATTATAATATATATTATTATAATATATAATAATAAAAGTTATATCTCGTGTTTAGATTTTCAATTCGAGATATTTTCTAAAAAATAAATAAATAAAAATAGGGTAATTGGAGCAAAAGGTTCCTACCTTTTAGTTCTTTTTTGTAAATTGTCCTTACCTTTCATTTCTTGGCAATTTCATCCTTACCTTTGCATTTTTTTACAGAATTCGTCCCTAGCATCAATTGCTGTTAATATTTCCATTAGTCAACCTTTTTTGTAATATTATATATATATTTATATTTTATAAAACCTAAATTAATACATTAATTATTATTTTTTGTATTTTCAAAAAATTAATGCATTTAAATTTAAATGCGCTAATAAAATATTTAGATAAGATTAAAAAAGAGAAGCGAATTTTATTTTATTATGTTGTTTTACAGGGTTCAGAACTGATTACTAAATAGACGTATAGTTAAAAAAAAGTATAATAAGTAAAATAATTAACAACGTCGTCATCTAATAAAATAAAATATAATTTAATTCTCTGATGATTTTCATGAATATCACACACAAACACACACACACACACACACATGTATATACTCTTCAACAGTTATAGCTATTGGAAGAAGTGACGAGAATATATATATATATCTGCGTATATGATATTCAAGAAAATTATTTGAGAATCAAAATTATATTTTGTTTTATTTAGGCGGCAACGTCGTTAATTATTTTACTTATTATACTTTTTTTAATTGTACGTCTATTTAGTAATCAGTTCTGAACCCTGCAAAACAACATAATAAAATAAAACCCGCTTTTCTTCTTTAATCTTATCTAATATTTTATTAGCGTATTTAAATTTAAATGCATTAATTTCTTGAAAATACAAAAATAATAATTAATGTATTAATTTAGGTTTTATAAAATATAAATATATATATAGTATTACAAAAAAAGTTGACTAACGGAAATATTAACAGCAATTGACGCCAGAGACGAATTCTGCCAAAAATGCAAAGATAATGATGAAATTGCCAAGTAATGAAAGGTAGGAACGATTTAGGCAAAAGAACTGAAAGGTAAGGACCTTTTGCGCCAATTACCCATAAAAATAAATATATATATACTCTCCTACTTATATATGCTTTTGTTTTAAATGTTGTCTATTATATACACATTCTCATATTAACATATGATATATATACGCAGGGGCGGAGCCAAGATTTCTATCCAGTGCGGCCCAAAGTTTTAGGGAAAAGACTCAACTCAATGGATGATTAGTGCACTCTCTCTCAAGAAAAAACTTGCCCCAACTCTTTTTTAATTCCTAGTCTCAATGTAAACTTTTCCTAGCGGCCAACTCTAGTGAAAAGAAAACTAAAACTTCTTAGCCAAAATTCCCTCATTGAGAAACTGTCCAATTTCAGTTCAAATTTAAAAAAATTTGAAGTTGACTGAAGAAACTCTCTTCCTTACAGTAAAGGTTAGGTCTTTATTCCTTATAAACATTAAGAGAAAAGGTTGGGTCTTTATTCCTTATAAACATTAAAATATGGATCTTTTCATCTAAAAGCCTTGAAGAATTCCAACATTATCACTGCAATTAAGCTTCTACATTTGTTTACATTCTTCATTTTTTCAACTTTCTGAATTAAGATGGTCTTGCACTCCTGACTTAGAAAGCAGGCATTAATGAAACCCAACAAATTCTATTGTTTCTTCATCGAATTCATATTAACTCAGTGCAACCATATTGAAAACAACCAACCACATTAAACAAAAAAAAAAAGCATTACTTAATAATACACATTAAATCTCTATTCTCTAACTTAAAACAATTAAACAAAGGATCAAATCTAAATATCTAATATAATAAATGGATTAAAATTTAAAACATAGACAAAATTATGTTACAATTCACAAATAAGTGAATGATGAATCAACTAATTACAATATCAATATTACAATATTACATATAATATAAATTTTGTGTCAATTCAATTATACATAACTAACATCTAACTAAGCAGTAAACCAAGCCAAAAGCCCCCAAATTATAATTTATAATTTATAAACAAAACCCTACAGAATACAAATTGGACAAAACTTAAAAACTATAAAAAATGTCTTGAGGTAGTAAGAGGATTTAGGGCTTTACATAAGATAATTACCTTGTAGTTTATTCCCCGTAGTGCTTAATCACCTTTGGCGAACGCTCGAGCTGTCAGAAAATGAGGTACCAAGTGGCAAGCATAGAACTCCAGATCAAGAAGAAGAGAGTCTGACTGTCTGAGACTAAGCTTTTGAGTTTTGAGAAGAAGCAGTCGCCGGCTGGCACTGTAGGTCCATAGCATCATCAATCGGCAATTGTCGAAGAAGAAAACAGTGACCAGAGTCCTAGAGTCGAAGACACAGAACGGGAAGTCGGGAAGAACATACGGGTTCTCGTTTTCAGAATCCATTTTAATTTTAATTGGGCTGCTCTAATCTGGGTAATGGGTTATTTTAATTTATTGGGCCACATTAGGCTAGACTTTTATGGTTTTAGGTCAATTACATCTAGCCTTTTGTTTTTAACTTACATGGTCCAAGCAAAACAGGCTGCCCAAACTTATTTTTTTTTCTTAGGCCAGTGCGGTCTAGACCCTATTTTTACTTGACCGCTGGGCAGTCCATTGCGGTCCATGGACCGCATTGGGCCTATTGGGCCTCCGCCTCTGTATACACATATATAAGTTTGGAGATTGCATAATCTCCAATCTTATATTTTTTTCATACATATGCACATTCCTATTTAAGCTCTAAATTAATCTCCAATGTTACGCTATTTGCTATCCATTAGTGTGTGTGTATATATATATATAAATATTAACATTTCAAATTAAGCTCCAAATTAATCTTACAATGTTATGCTGTTTGTTATCCATTAGGGTTTTGTGTATCTATTCTATTAGTTTTTAAGCTATCTTCAAAGATTTTATATATCTTCAAAATTCTAATAGTTAATAGATAAATTTCAAGTCTTAGGTTATTTGGACTTCCTTATCATTTCGGTTTAGTGCCTACTCCTGAGATTGATGGCATAATAATAATAATAATTTATATATTAATAATAAGAGAAGTTTGTCTGGCATGGTTTTTCCAGCCAATTTCTTTAATTTATCCTTTTTGTGCCTTATCCTCGAATCTTCATCCAATTATGACTTCAATCTTCCCATGGAAATTCAAATCTTCTAATATTTCTCTTCCCTTATCTTTAATTGTTGATTTGAATTAATTTTCTTTTTATTTCCTTAATCTCATTTCATGATTGCTACCTTTCGTTTTTGATGTAGCACTTTTTTCTTAACCCTTCATGCATCTTTAATTTTTTATTTGAATTAATTTTTTAGAAGATTTGAATTAATTTTTTTATTTTCTTAATTAATTCCTTTCCTTGATTTTTAATTTTAGGTTACCAACTGAAGATTTCAATTGAGTGTCGTGTTATGTTTGGGCTTGAATTGCACTTTTAATTCGGATTACAATTCTGCCGGTTGTGTTGTAGGGAAATTTTTTTTCTTTTTTTTACGACATTTTTCTTTATTTAATTTTATTTTTTACCATCCCATTACCCATAATTGATTATTTTATTATATATGAATTAAAAATATAAATTGATCCATCTTTCTCTTTCACACACATACTACTCTCGCTAGAAATATTATATTAAACATTTGAAATTTTTGTAAGCTTGCTGCAACAATTCACGATTAGTTCTTTAAAAAAATTCTCAAATTAACATACTTTACATATTTAAAATCTATGAAAATTCAAATTTGACGGACTATGGTTTGATTAGTTTTTTTCTGGAAAGAAAATATAGTTATATAAATTATTCATCGCCACTATTGTTTTCCTGAAAATTAATTAACCATACTTATATTATATTTTGTGGGAATTTAACAGAAAATTGTTGTTTTGTGGAAATTAATTAATCATACTTATACTATGTTATGTGGAAATTTAATAGCAAATTGATTGCTAATTTTATATTCTCTATTTTTTTAAAGTATAGTTATTTTGCTATTTATTTTTTAATTATAAATAGTTAAAAATACAATAAGAATAAAACTCTCTTTCTTCTTCAACAACAAAAAAAATCCAAGTTTAGTATTATACTGAAAAAATGATGAGGACGTCATCTTTCTTTTCTGCCCTTAATTTTTTTTGTTTTTGTTGTTATACATGTGCAACGCACATGTTGAAAAATCTAGTAATAATAATAATAAAAGAAGTAAATTAAATCAATTTCAAAACTTTTACTTTAATTAAATTTAATATGATAAACCACATGTCATAAAATAAGGGAGTGTCATCAACATGGAATTTGATGGAATTTTTGAGCTATATGAATTCATATAGAATTCATGGATTTTAATAGAATTCTACAGAATCCATGAGATTCTACAGAATCCATAAGATTATATAGAATTTTATATAAGGGATTTTTGTGGATTTTTAATGAAATTTGTAGGATTTAAAAGAGGCGTTCTCACATAATTTGATCAATAGAATTTCATATCATTTTGAATATTTTCCTATTATATTTCTTTTATTAAAAACTCCATAAGATAAAAAAATTTTAGTGTACAAGAAAATAATAAAAATACAAACTAATAGGAAAAAAAATACATAATCCAATTTTAACTTTTTTTCGACTAAAATTTTTTTCTTTCTTTTCCATTTTTTTTGAGGAGTTTAGGTAACCAATTTTAAAAGCATTTACAAAATTATTGCTTGTATCATATTATTATCTCTGAATTTTTCTGACGGGATTGTCTCTGAATTTAAATGTTTAGCAACATTTTTCTTTTATCTTATTTTATTTTTTACGCAAGTTGGATATGAATTTGAAAAAAAATTATATAACCTTCTACTCAATGACTAAAAAAAAAAAGAAAAAATAAAAATATTCAAACTTTGTCATTAAAAAATAAACGTTTTAACGTTGTCTTTCTTTAAAATAAAATAAAAGAAAATTCTATTGTTTTTAAAACTAAAATAATCAGAGATAATAAAATCTTATTATACTTTCTACACGATTATATTATGAAATCAGAATATAATTTGTTAATACTGTCATTTTCAGCATTCATTTATTTTGTACATGTTAAATCTGATGTGACTATAAAAAAAATCTTGCGACAAAGAAAAAAAACAAGTTTTTGCTCATTTGAATTTTAATTACTAAAAATTATGAAATTATTTTGAATTTTGATTTTATATCATAATAATCTCTCATCTGTTTGCTAACGGTTTTTTTTATATAAATTGATTATAATTTGATTTTTTAATACCTAGAACGAAGGAAAAATAAGCGTTATTGTGAGAATAAATTCGTGAATGTGAATAATTGTTTAAAAACTAGAGTGATAAGAAAAAAATGCGTTTTGATAATTTATAGTTATAAATTTTTATTAATTATCTTGGTTTAAAAAAAATTGAAATCTATGAGAATCCGAGGGTATGCGGCCGGATTTTGGTATGAATCATATACGTTTATTTTTAAGTCTAGAATTCATAAAATTTATAATTTAATGAAATCCATGAGAATTTGCAAGAAATTAAGGACATTGGAACTCTATAGAATCCATAGAATTTCAAATTGAGAATAGCTGATTTTTGTGGAATCTACAGAATTCTAAATTGAGGACACTTGAAATTATATGGATTTTTAAAATCCGTGCAATTCTATGTTGAGGACACCCCCAAAAACCTATGACTATATGTTTACTATATTACTTAATTTGTTATTTTGTTGTAAGAGCCTATATATTGGAAAAAATTTAAGTTAAAAGGATATAATAGTAATAATATTTGATGATGATAATTTAGAACAAAAATTAAAGATTCTTTTAATTTTTTTCGAGTGGAAAGTGATTAAAATTAAACCAATTTCAAAACTTTTATTTTAATTTAATTCAATATGATAAATCACATGTCATAAAACATATGACTATATTTTTGCTACAATACTTAATTTATTATTTTTTTGTGGAAACCTATATATAGGTAAAAATTTAAGTTGAGGGAATACAATAATAATAATATTTGATTATGATGATTTAGAACAAAAATAAAAATTTTTTTAATTCTTATTAGAGTGAAAAGTGGTTAAAAGTTAATGTTAAGGGTAAATTATATAAAATTTATCATTTGTTGTAAAATTAATTCCCTTGGGTCTTTTGAAATAGGAGGGTGTGTACTATAACGACCCAGAAAATTCACCTGCTTGCATTATGACTTTGTATTGTTGAATAAAATGATTAAGTGATAAAAGAAAAAAATAAATGCGAAATTATTAATATTTGTCATAGACGACTTTAGTCGTTCGCTTTAGAATGCTTTAACTAATTTTCCTATTGTTAACGATTTTGGAGTTTTCAAAGTGCTATGATATGGTACTCTACAATTGCTTCGTATAGACACTAAGAACTCTTTATTTAGACATCATTTGAATTTTTAAAATTAAGTCAAAAAGCGAATCGATAAAAAAACGAAAAAAATATATAAATAAATAGACAATACATGGTTACCAAGTGGCAACCATGTGGTGGGACAGCAAATATTTTTTGTTGGGAAGAAGGAAGAAAAATGTAAGGTTTGTTTTGATAAAAATTGGCAACCTATGCATTGTTGCCATTGTTGCCATGGCAACAATACATAGGATATTAACTCCTATAAATGATAGGAAAACTTGTCATTTCTTTGGCACAAGCCACCCTCTCCTCTCTCTCTCTCTCTCTCTCCCCCCGCCCCCCCTTTCTCTCCTATAATCAAATCTTTGGTCCTTTATTGTTTACCTATGTCAATTTTGATTCTCCAACTATCAAATATATTCTTTACACACAAGAGAATTATATACCCATGCACTAAATTAGTAGAAATGGTGAACTATCTACCTATAAAGGAATTAAGACATAATTCTAAATAAATAATATATCATCTTTGCACACATTTAAATTTAAGAAGACGAAAAAAATTTGAAGGCATGATGTGCTAACGAAAGAGGAAGCAAGGAAAGAAAACGCTAGTATCACAAAGTAATCCCAATTATGGATTCAATGTGAGTGACCTTTACACCTCTTATATGCGTTAATTGAATATGCTTGTATAAATTATTTGAGGAAATTCATGTGTTTGTAATTCATGATAATGATAATATTATTATGTGAGAAAATTCATGTGAAGAGGATAATGTTATTATGTAACGAATATTCTCTAATATCAAGTATTGTTAATGATGAACCGCGATTAAATAAGTTATTATGCTATGTGAAGTGTATATGTAATTCTAGTCATGCTATACATAACAATTAAAGCATAAGTGTATTTTTTAGAAAAGGAATTATATCTAGATCTTCCCCACCAATTTCATAACAATATTATATTCGGTACAAGAAATGTTTGGTGCCAAGGCACTTCTTTAAGGTTATGGGAGACTATCAAGGTAGTCTATGATCAAACTTCAGAATCAGTTATGGTTTTGTGACGCACCGACGTGACCTATGATCAAACATCATTTTATGTTATAACTGAACTAATTATATTGATCGCTCGGGGTAAGACATGTCTATTATGTAATTCGGGCATAAACTCACGTTTTTAAAAGAAAAACTTGAATGTATAAGGGTTTCTCACTGAATATTATATATTCATTGTTTTTCATGTTTTCAAAACTTTAAGTACTTGAAACTATGTGAAAGGAGCTCTCGGGAAGCCTCGGATGTCTACATGCCAATGTTATCGAGTCAGGACCTATGGCGAATCGTTGCCTCATCACTGCGAACCGTTGGCCATGAGTAATAAGAATAATTGATAATAAAATAATAATCAAATTGACGAACTAACATATGAGATGGACAAATTGGATATGGACATACATATACTTCTGGGAGTATTGACATAACAGAACCTGTGTTGGACCTTGGCTAAATGTTAGATGGAGTGTTTCAAGTGGACTTATTACAGACTTAAAATAATAAATATTGAAATAATAACACTTAAACCCTTGCAAGGAGAAGAAAGTAAGTGCAGCTCACCGCCGGGGCGTTACAAGTGATATCAGAGCAGGTGGCTCATGGGGCTGGGATATTACATGTACTTTTTAGATTTTTTTTCAAAGAATAAATTTAGTAAATAATGATTTCTTTAGAGAATGTATGACTTTATATGAAGAGATGCGTAAAATAATTTTTCCAAGAATATATAGTAGAGAATGAATATGGTAAATAATTCATTTTCATAAATGAATACTATTCACACTTTAAATGTTTCTTAGAGTTCTTGCACTATACTTATTGAACAAAAATATGGGTGTTTGATAATTCTGGAGTTATATAAATTTTGTATGCTCTATTTTCTATGGTTTCTTAATTTTCATATTCAACGTGAAATTAAATTCATATTAAAAAATTTCTTATTAATTCTCATTTTTATTAGTTTAAAGTATTGTTCAATAAATGGAAATTTAATTAGTTTTGTACAAAGTGAAAAATTGTATGCAATAAAATTGTAATTATTAGTAACATGTATATGTGAGTAAGTAATACACAATAAAATTGTGATTATTTGGTTCTTTAAAATACCAAGCATTTTTTGGCTAATTATTTTATTCCGTGCAACGCACCGGTATACAACTAGTAAAATAAAATACTATCTCCGTCCCATAAAGATAGTACTGTAGTTATTTTCACATAGATTAAAAAACAATAGTAAATATAGTCGAAACATTAAATTTTACTTTAGTTTTCCACTTATACCCTTATATCTTATTGATTGTTTAAAAGATTTTCAATGTATAAGTAGTTGAATAACAATAATTAATTAGATGTACATATGAAAATGAAATATTAAATACATATTTAATATGGTAAGTTGACTATTTTTTTAGGACAGATGAAAATGAAATAGTAGATTCTTTTTTTGGAACAGAGATAGTAATATAAAAGGGGTAAGTTGTATTTTTGGAATACACAAACTCACTCATAGGCGTGGTGGCAATGAAAATGTGAAATATCCCCCACCGCTACTGTATAAATAACCCCCCACCCCACGGCCAGTTCACGTTTCCATCTATCACGAAAATGGCCCTCGGATCTCGCTTTCTATTGCACATAATCCTCTCGTTTCTCTTGCCTCCGCCGCGTCCGGCGGAAGAGAAGGCCACATTGTTGGTGGTTACAGCCAATTCCCAACCTAAACGACCCCAACGTGATCGGAATTGCAAAATTCGCCGTGGATGAACACAACAAGGAAGCCAAAACCAGCTCCAAGTTTCAAAACATCGTCAAGGGAGAATACCAGGTCGTGGCTGGGTACAATTACAAGCTCGTTATCACCGCCGATGATGGCGCCAGAGCGCAGAAGTATCTGGCTGTTGTTTACGAGAGGCCTTGGCAGAACTTCAAGAGCCTAATTTCCTTTGAGAAATATCAAGGTTAATGTAATTTAAAGACGAATTGAGAGAATTTCAGAAGTCTGATATATTTCATTATATAAATAAATATATACAGCTATTCAATGATTATCTATGTTTCTGTGTCTTCACCGATTTTGGTATTTCGGATCAAAGTGCAGTCGTTTTGCATTCCGCCGCATTAATAATCTCGAACAAAGTAACCGACGTGCCAAATGGGTGGATGGAACAATTGAAAAATTAACAAGCCTCTACCACATGTACATGGTAAATATTGTAAGATGGAAACAATCTGTACGCATTATTGTATTTTGGCTGGTGCCATATCATCAATAATAAATCTCCACCTAGAAACAGATCTAGTATAATAATAATAATAATAATAATAATAATAATAATAAAAATAAAAATAAAATAAAAAAGGTTAAAATACATGCAAGCTAGCATTTGGAGAAGTTCAACCACCAAGACGAAATAACTGCCCACGGAGGCTTTCCTACTAGCCCAAAATTGTTATACTTTGTGTCCCATTAAGATAAACAATTATAAATTTTCACATAGATTAAAAAAAGGCTTAATTACAAAGGAGCCCGTAAACTTTGCTTTGCAAATGGCCCCTGACCTTCCAATTACGTGCTGGACACCCCTAACGTTTGCTTACCTCTTCAGAGATGGCCTTTGCCGCCCAGTTCCGTCCAAATTCCACGTTAAAATAATGCATGGCCTACACAAGACTATTTTGATATAGTTTGGCAATTTTATTGGGTTTTCATTGTTGTGTTACGAGTTTTCTACAAGTCTTAGATATGAGCTAGACTAAACTTTTTTTTTTTTTGGGTTTTGGGGGGGGTGGGTATTCTTTGCATGTTAAGATTGTGACTATTGGCAATATTTTCAAAATTTTGTTGGGTATTTGTTTTTTTGAGAAGTCGACTCACATGGTTTATCCAAATACTTTACATTTGTTAAATATGATAAGCATGGGTCGATCTGACAAGTGAAAAACCTTCCACCCAAATTTCTATTCATCCAAGATGTCTTGAACTTATTAAGATTTCTATACTAATAGAAATCAGGCTGCATTTCATAGGAGAGATGGTAGATTTTTTTATTTTGGCTGAAAATAATAAATAATAAAGCATCTTAATAACTCTATAGACACATATGCCCTTGGAGGTGAGAAGATTGTGAGTAATGCATTACTTTAACAGCAAATTTAGACGGAATTGGACGGCAAGGGTCATCTCCAAAGGAATCAACAAACGATAGGGGTCTTCATTGCAAAAATAAAAGGTCACGAGACATTTGCGAAGCTAAGGCAAATTTGTCAGGGGCCATTTGAGTAATTAAGACGATTAAAAAAACATATTAAATGTGGTTGAAATTGTAAAATGTTTGTAGGTTCTTCCTATTTTATCCTTACAATAAATGGCATAAAAGTAGTGTGAAAATAGTTAACTATTATTGTAAGATGTAATATCTACTTTAATGTTTAATATTCCAACTATTTTTAATAATGGTGTTTTAATCAACTAAGAAATAAATTTACTTTTGATAAGAAAATTGGACTACAACTTTAGACAAACAAAAATGGAAAACAAATCTATCTTAGTGGAACGGATGGAGTATATGTTGTCTGTCCGCCCTCAAGCCTTTCTTTCTCTAATTCTCTTCCCTACTAATCTCCTCCCTCCCCACTCTGAATTCCCTTGTAGTTTGAAATCATCGCATAACAGTATACTAGTATAGTAAATTGAATGACTTCTTGAAAAACTTCCAAAGCATATGTATGGCAAACATGAAGTATTAGTAGAGTTTTCAATAAGACAATTGCACCCGGTAAATGGTTTAACCGTGTAATGAAGCATGCATAACAAAATAATGCTTTTCCCTTTACATATCTTGCCGAGTCCCGCTATGGAGAGTATTACTCTCCCCTTAAGGAGAGTACACCCTTGTGTGGCTACATCTGATTGGAACTTAGAGGATTGAGGGTCTCTCAAACTCCAATTACATACAGCCACACAGGAGGTATACTCTTCTTAAGGGGAGAGTAATACTATCTTTAGAAAATTTGATATCTTGTGACCCGATAAAAGTTCAATAGATTTTACCTCTCCTCTTCTAAGGCAATATTATACGGTTGATTCACACTGGGATTAAACTAGACTAGTTCCAACCCATCTAAATATTTTCAACTTAAAGATAGAATCGAAAGGATTAAAAATGATTGACAGAAAATTACTAAACTTCTTATCTTTAAACTTACAATTGGCCTAAATTTTCTATATAAACAAATCGGGCTCCGAATTTGGAGCCGACCACCAATTACATGACACGTGGCCCCTGTAACAATAGGCCTTGTTCTCTAAA